>WYDE02124367.1:0-11417 GCA_009867175.2 Adela reaumurella
CGAGTCCTTCAAGAGGGGCGTGAATAGGCACCTGTCAGGCCGGCATGGCATTCGCAACCCCCGCTAAAACCGAATGTTCATGGGCGTCGTTAGTCTTCTTCTGGGTGGCTCGGCGCCATATGTCGCGCTCTCAATAATAAAAAAAAACAACAGAAATTGGTCCGACTTTCCAAAAGTGCTAGAACCTTGTACGAATATTGGTCAGGATGTGTTGTTAGCTAAATATCGAGAACATTGGGTTTGTTGCTATCTGTATCCGGCAATCTGGAGGGTTCACCCAATAACTGGGTCAGGTCGTACGTCTGCGCAAACTCAAAGGCTGTACGACCCGCATGATATGTACCTACTTACTGGAATAACCCAACCAGGTCTGGTGGAGAGCGTTAAAGTCAAACAGAACCACAAATTCAGCTGCTGGATACAGTTGTTATGCTGTATTGCAGTTCTACCAAAGTACCCAAAGAGTTTGTAAGTCTCCTGGTCACCACTGTGTGAGCGATAAACGCAAGCATATGCTTCTCACTTACTCTAAGTCCAACAAGAGCCATATTACCGAAAACGTGGGGTATTCGAGACTTTGGAGACGCTTACAACACAAGTCTGACCGAACGTAAACACACACACCGGCTTTGGGTCGGAAGCGATCGTCTAGCCAGCCAAAGATAGAAAAAGATCGGGGGGGCCGCATTTGAAGGCAGCTTCAAATATGCGGCCACCCGATGTTGGAATAATATTCCGCCGTCTATTCGCAAACTCAAAAATTTGGAAAGATTAAAAAAAAATTACCGATTGGTGATATGTTTGTATTTGTTTCCAATTTTGCATGTCGAAATTTAATTCAAACAATTTTTGTTATAAGTTAGCTTTAATAACTATGATAGGTATAAGTTATGTAAATTATGTATATATAGTAAGTATACGCGATATTAATATTAAGAAAAGTGTGTAAGAGTTGTTACTGTGCCTATGCAGGCAAGGCTTAAAACCAGCAACAATGTAGCATATTCATTTATAAGCATACATTGTTATTGCTGCGCCTTGGCCTTTCCAGACATGTTAAATTTAATTTAGTTATATTTGTAAATTTAATATCACGTGTTAATATTGTTTAAATGTGTCTGAATAAATATTTTTTCATTTCATTTCATTTCATATCTTTAACATTGGAATTGATATATTATGCAGTTTGGTGAGGTTTTTGACAGTGTGTTCAGTGAAACTTCTCAGACTTGTAACAATCTCTCTGACTTGCCCCCACCTCGAAACGCCGCGACAGCATATATTAGTTGCCCTTATGTGTCTCGTGAGACCATAGCAAATCTTTTCAACAAAGCAGACAGAAACCAAGAGAGTGGGCAATGTCCTAATAAACCTGGATTAATTAAAGAAATGTGCTAACACTCTGGTGGATGCACTATATATGCTGTTTAACATGACCCTGCAGGAAGGTTGCTTCCAGCCTCTACCATCGGCACCACCCATCAACGTTTACCTCCGGACATACCACCAGCACTTTCTACCAGCACCTTCCACCGGCACATACCACCGGCACCTTCCACCAGGGCCTCACACCGCCACAACAACCTCCCATCAGTAAATTGGACGCGGCGCATGAATTGACTCCAATAGTGCAACTGCGCCAGCCTCCAGCTTCAAATGGTCTCCTGCGTCTACCACGAGAAAACCCCATCAGCACCTACAAACGACACTTCTCACCAGCACCTCACATCTGCACTTACCGAAATCACATCTCCCACCATCAGCACATCCCCCTAGCACCAACCACCGGCACATCTCATCCAGCGCCTATTGTACAATCGGTACTTTCCATCAGCACCTCACACCGGCACCTACCACCAGCACCAGCCTACCTCCATCGCCTACCTCTACACCTACCATTAGCACCTCCCAACTGCACTTACTATGGGCACATCTTCTTCCACCACTAGTGGGATGGAAAGACATAATTTTTTTGTTTCGATATCTTAACTTACAATCTCTTACTAAATACCTACTTAGTGGGAAATTATAAAAATGTTCAAATTTCGAATTGACATAGCATACAACATCTGATATAGGCACATACATAATAAAAGAAAAGTAATACTGTTGTTTAGATAAACATTTATTATTAGCTTTATTTAATAAAATTATTTCCCAACACACACACACTAAATCATCAGAATATGTTTTTTTTAAAAGCCGAATGTTATTTTCGCAATTAAGAGAGTCGCGGTTTTTTTAAAATTAAAAGATTAATCACTGTATTATATGGTAGTATTTCTATAATGTAATGTCTATTTTCCGTACCTTTTCTTTAGAAAGACAAATTTCTAACCAATGGAATTATTGTTGGCTTCCTAGGGCTGATCCCCTGGAGGGTATTTCCATCACGGTGGAAATGTAACAGGTGTGAGCCTCGATGACGTGTCTCACGAGTCTTGCTAAGTTTTGTTTGATGGGGATGATGACAATGTTGTCAAGATTCACAGAGCTCTTGAAGCAGTCTCACAGCTCAACCAGAGGTGTATTGTTCTTGTGGAACATGAAGTTAGGGTGGCAGTTCCTGTCGATCTCATGAATGCCTCCCAGCAGGAATCCACCAAGATCAGATTCTTGATTACCACATTGCTGGCACCTTAGAGAAGCCCACAGCCATATGCAGGGGCCAAATAACACGGCATCCCAAGAGCTAATGAGGTCCAAACAGAGTTAACTAAATCCAAAAAAAAAATCTCCCTGCTGTCAATTTGACAGTCGCCCTCCTTTCTTCCAATTTTAAAATTAATGGATACATTCGAATTTTAAACTTAGAAATAATGCTACAAAGTCGAGGGGTAAGTACTGGCATTGGGCCAAGAAACATCACTCACGAATCCACAAATTGTATTCTGTACCTTCAGCAACGGAAGGGTTTCTCGAGAGTATTGTAGAGTTAAGTATTACGGAGGAGCAGAGGACGGCCGGAGGTCGCGCACGCGCGCGCGGGGGCGCTCGAGTCCGTGTGACGTCACGCAGTGCACAATGCACATGCACCTCTGCGCCTGGACCCTGGAGGACGAGGCGCAGAGGTCGGACGTTGCACCGCCCACAGGTCTCCAGACAAAGCTTGTGCACACAAAAGGAAACGTCCTTCACAGCGTGAGTCAGGTGTAAAAGGCTGCGTTCGCTTTCAGTATTCGTGAGCGTTATAAGGCGATTACTGATGATATTTCATGCACATAATGCATTTGGCATGCATGAGGAAAACTTGTTGTCACGGGCTACCACTTCCAGTTGGTTTTGTATATTTTATTTATTTATTTATTTATAAATTTATTACGCTCACAAATACTTAAAGTAAACGTGGGTTACAGGTAGCACCTAAAGCCGGAGGCAGTTTATTCTGGCGTACCTGGGGCATTGTGATAGCAAAGTGAGCGGCAGGGATTTAAAAGTAAGATTGAAATGGAATGGTAACATTGAATGGATCTAAATAATAATATAAACATAAACAACAAAACATACATACATAGATAGGTACAAATGTACTAGTCAATAATAGATATATATATAAATACATGCAACCATGATATATACAAAATAAAATAAACTATTTATTACTAAGCAAATACGAGTGTATATTATACACATAGAGTGTACATAATGGTTCGGAACAAATTGTAGTAATGCATTTTTTTTTATTTATATTATAGGAGTATATATAATCTGTGCTTATTTTATATATTAGGTTATTTTATTAGGTATTATTTATAGGTATTATATGCATACATTCATACATACTATCAATCCCTTTTTCGGAAGTGTAGGCAGAGACTATTGAGCGCCATGTGACACTTTCCTGACATACATTGCTTCACCCACTGTCATACATAGCTTCATACATGCTCATCGGTTACGGGTGCTGCCCCTGCCCTTTCCGTAAAAGATTACCTATATTTGAGCATGTTACGTTCGCCTAGGGCGACACGGGTTAACGCTTCCTTCCACGTTCGCTTCACATATTTTTTTGGTCATTCTCTCACCATGACAAGAAATTTAGTTAACATAAAAAAAAGAAGAATTAAAAAAAACACAATACATTTATAAAACCAAAACAAATGCACGACGTTACAGCAAAAAAATAAACGCAATGATTAAAAACAAAAGAACAAACCACCCCGCCGCCCCCTAGCTTTACATGTGTTGCTGTTCATGTAATAAATACTTTTTATATTTAAGTTTAAATGTGCTGGCTTGGTCTTGTCACTACACTACACCTTGTCAAATTTAGGATGATAATTTTGACAGATCACACCTATAAAGTGCGGTATTTTTTTTCCCTTCAATGTGCTACAGATAATGTCGTACTTCATTGATGGGTACCGCCCACTTATCGTAGTGATGTAACTGTCGATTCCAAGTTCTATGAGATAATAATCGTAAATCGAATACGATTCAGTGACGATTATACATTACCCCATCCCGCCTGTGAGCTGTCAAAATTATCATCCATTTGACAAGGTATAAGGCTTGTCGAGACCTCGGATTATTGGGATGTTCGGATGACCGGGGCTGTAGTGTATTGAGGTTAAGAGGCAGACGGAGGTGGTACTGTGTACTTTATTACCGTCATTACTTGGGCGGTATTGGTTGTTGTACTGACTCAGAGCCTTACGTCTGCGTACGGCACGGACTATTTACCCTAAGGACCCGACACCGGAACGCTTCCCGTACTAGTCAGTTCGACCGCGAGGTAGTTCAAATACGACTATCACTCGCTCTCGCTCGAGCGCGCAACCCCGGCAACATATATCCTGCAGGATGACGATTTGTGCCGATTTCACGTGCCCAAACAATACAAAAACGTCAGGAGTTACTAAAGATGGCATATCCTTCCACAGCAAAGTATTTTAATACTTCTATGTTCCGCGCGCCTAACAAATTTTTGGCGAGCCCGGTTCCCATGCATAGAGCGGCACGTGTCGGGTCCATTAGGGTACCTAGTCCGTGGTATAGACTATAGACAGAGACGAGTAAAATAATAGACTGCAAATTTGCATTCCTGCAAACAGCTCAAAATTCTGTATTATTGATAGATGGCGTTGTTGTATGGCCCAAAAATCGTTCTACTAGACGATAAAACAAAGTAGTTTAATTTAATTTCTTTGTGAAACCTAAGAAATCTTTTATAGTTTTTCTTCAATATGTTCATTAGTTGATATTTAGGAATTTCATTTCAATTCAATACTTACAATTGACTCCTCAGGCTTTTGTTGATAGATGGCGTGGTGGATATCCATTCTCGATTTGAAGTATGGACATTGACAGTAGGTATATTCTTTTTACCTCGTCTCTGGTATAGAGAAGACCTTTTCTCCCGAATTCACATTATGGTTTCTTAGCAAAAGTTCTTGTAGTTACTTATGTATGATATAGAATCTCCCTTTTAAAGGATATCACTTGAAAAATTACCTTATACAACCCGGTGAAGGCAAACACCGTGAGCAAACCTAAACACTAACAATATGAATGTGTTGTAGTGTATAAAGGTTGACTGGGAGAGATTGCCTCCGGCAATAAGTCCGCCTTCTGCTAAGCAGAAAAGTCTATATTTATTTATCGTCCATAAAATAATAAAAAACAACGCAACTCATACCAGTAAACCTAAAGCTAAACCTAATCATCCTGTAAGTCTCAATAAATAATAGGCTTATTACCAATATCTTCCCAATCATCGTTAAACACAGCATTCATTATTGCGGCTATCGCGAAACATTAAATAAAAAATTAATTCATTATTATTCCCCAATCACAAATATTGGGATAAATCTTTCTCATACTATTTCAAAGACACAATTAACTTTATTTAATATCAACTAATGGAAAGAACGCGGCGTGGGCTGGTACTGTGAAAGAAGCCGCCTATAAGTACCTACTAACAATACGAATGTGGAATGTTGAGGTTGAAGGGCAGCGATTGCCTCCGGCACTAATTTCGCCTTTTAGCCAAAATTGTAAACTAATCTGCTTTAGCTAAAAGGCGAAATTAATTGGTTAGCTAGCAAAAGTAGATTAGTTTACAATTTTTGCTATTTTTTTAATTAAGATTACAATAAATTTATTAGTACATCCTACCATAATACAGTGCGTCCTCAGAAGATTCATTGGCCAGATCAATTATGGATATAGTAAGATTTGTAGTAATTTATTATTTTAATTATGAAAACTGAGACAGAAGAATACATAACCTATAGCAACAGTTTTTTGGTACCAGTGTACCGGTGATGTCAGCCTAAACACCTTGGTGAATTAAGGTAGGTGCCATGTCAGCGCTTCCCTCAATTCCAGCCGGCTACACTGAATTGGACGAAAATAAACGAACTATGTTTCACAGCCGCATTGACCGAATTTCATTCAGTGTGGTGGCACCAACCCGGGCGGGTTTAACCCTATCACCATGTAAGGAGAGGGAAAGGATTTACAGTTTAACGTGGAATCCGAACCACAACCAGCGTGTCACCCATCGAATACCTGACCGCGCTCTACAGTGCTTAACTTCGGTAATCGAATACCGAATACCGCCACCACTGAGCCACCGACTGATAAAAGCTCTGAAAAAGCTGACGCTTAAAAAGCTGTAATTCTCATTAGACCTTGAAGGTTAAACCTTTGGCCAGATCATAATGGATCTAGTGAGTTTTGCATTTCTCATTAGATTCAGATTTGAACGTGTGGGTCAACTGATCCCTTTTCTTTCTACGTAGAAATCTCGTTCGTTAGATGGAGCAACAAAGAATTCCTCTAAAAAATTAAAGGTTTCTCTTTTATGTAGTTATATTAGAGTAATTTCATTCAATCACAATAATCTGAGTAAGTGAAAGAAATAAAAAAATACCTAAAATAGCCAGAATCGTATATAAGGGTAGTAACAATAATTTGACCCTTCGAAGTAGAACACTTAAAATCGAATACTTTCTGACCGGAGAGTATTTATTCCCACCAAACCCATATTTTTAACATTGGCCAGTGCTGTAGAACATTGTAGAAATTCTGCTTTTAAAGAAACGACCACGACAGTCCATTGGAAGCCGACTAAGTGGAGTTGCCGAACGTTAAATGGATATGCCGAATTACAATCTTGTACCATATATCCGGGCACTTCGCGTTCAACCCAATTTTTAGTCCACACTACAATGTGTATATGAAATAATGAGGCCGAAATGGATTATGGTTCGGACACAGTGAGTTGAGGGTTATAGTTGGGTTTTGAATCTGAAAAAGACCTTTGAACCTCATTGAAACTTGTTGAACAGGTATTGTAATAATGATTTTTTTTTTAATTAAATAAAATACTGAATGCTTCCAGGTATATTTCATGTTAAAATATATTAAAAATGGACGCCACTCTTTATTTAACTGATCGATAAACAGAAAAGGTAGATTTTTTGGGCTGACATTGTCGAAGTGAAACTTCTTAAGCCGCGGTAGGGCCTGGTTGCAACAAAATATTAAACTCATTCAAATTACACCTCTAACGCGAGAGATTGTAAATTCTTCAATGAAAATATTAACTTGTCTGCAACTGAAGTGAGAATAAACAGTTAACGTCATTTCCGCTTACTGCCTGAAGGTCTTTTAGCGAATTCCTCTAAACTTTCAGGTTTTGAAAAGCAAATAGGCTGGTCGCAGCCGACAGTCGCGGCGGTCGCCAAAACCTGTAGTTTACTTTCATAGCTCTAATTTCTTTAATTTCTTCAATTCATATCATATTACAATACGACTTTGTGTACCATAACTTAAATATGAAAATATCTTTCCATGCCAAAATGCCAAAAACCATTACTTTCCATACCAAAAATTTAATTAAATTGGTTGATTAGTAGCCTTCGTCTGCGGTGCTGTCGTCTGCATAACTGTGGATATTGCCTTGGCAAAACAGATCGTTAATATTTATTATCTATATTCTACTTGCTATTTAGCAAGAAGAATATAGGCGACAGCAACGAGCCCTGAGGAACACCAGCGTTTATTGGGAAATCCACCGATCTTGCACCGGCAATGGTTTAAAATGGATCGGCCTCCCAAGAAGCTGGAGATTCAATTGCACATGGATGAGGGAACACCGTAGGCCAGAAGCTGGTTAAGAAGAGCTCGATGCCAAACGCCGTCGAACGCCTTAGATCTACCAAAGCGACCGCCAGCAACTCTCCAAAGTTGTCCAATCTTTCAGCCCTTAAATGCGTGACTTAAGCTAGAAGATGTCCCGATGGAAACCATACTGAGTTAATGATCGGCTCCATAACCGTACAAAGAGGAGAGATTATCGTATGGGTCGATAGTTTTAGGGATAAGCTGAGTTTTCCTTTTTGGGAACTGGTTGGACCGAGGCCTTTCTGGAGCAAGCAGGCACGATACCGGAGGAGAAAAAGCGTCTAAAAAGACGTGTTAGAATAGATGTCAATTCGCCTCAGGCGCTAAATACCATATTCTCAAAACACCATATTCGCAAATTACTAGTGCCCAAATTTTTAGTACACACCTAAAACTTCAATTACATACATTACATACAGCAGGAGTGTTTTTTTTTATTAAACCCATCACGAAAATCATACACACTTATTTCACACAATCGTAAACCTATTTATTTGGCTTAGTTACTACGGAGCCGTGTCAGAGTACTTGCCTTTTTACCCGATTGAGGCGAAGGAAGGGTTATGATTTTATTATTTTATACTGCCACCTTGATATATTTAGCAGCGTATATTCTGGTTATTTTTCTTCACTTACTTTCCTTTTTTTTCTTATCCCTAACCACCTACTTTGAAATTTGCCTAAAGATATTATGTATGCGATGTTAGACCGTGGAGTCAAAGTCAAAGTGATGCATTTAATTTATTAAATTTCTTTTCATTTCCATCCATATAAACATGTTGAAGTCGAATAATATTTAACATCAAATAAATAAAATAAGTGTGTAAGTAAAATATGTGTCAGAGTGAACGAGCGGGCAAGAGCACGCCTCAAGCGGGAGGTGGGGGTTCGAACTTCACTGGGAGCACAACATTTATAACTTTAGAATTTGTGCTAAAATGGCTGCTGACACTCCGGTGAAGGAAAATATCGTGAGCAAACCCACTTCCAAGCCGTTTGGTCACCTTTGAAGTGTATGAATAAATTCTCTCATATCATGTAAATGAGAGAGGCCTGTACCCAGCAGTTGGCGAATAAAATGGCTGAAAAAGAAAGAAAAGAAAAATTTCGGTTGTATTTTTTTGGATCACCACGAACTGGGATTAGTAGGTCTTGGTTCTTAAAACCCTGCGTAAGAGAATATCTCATACATAACCAAAACTGAGTTATCCCTTCTTCCCACACTAAACAGCAGTCCACGTTTCAGATAAATGTTCTACAAGTATTACATAACAATTTCCCAAGCTTTTATCGACCAAGATCTACAAAGCATGGTTCGTCTTAGTATAGCGAATGCAATCATGTTAGTTGAATTTATTGACAGTGAAATATAAATTCAATGGAATTTATGTGTGGAATGGACACGAGAGCCGCAGGGATGACGGCCGTTGGAGCACGCGCGTCCTACACTGGCGACCTTGGACAGATAAGCGAAGTGGGACGACGACATCAGGTACATCGCGGGCAAACGATGGATTCCTTCTGTCGAGTGCCGGGAGAATTGGAAACAAATTGGACAGGCGTATGTCTAGCAGTGGACGATTAAGCGCTGATGATGATGAAATATAAGTTTTAAACGGTTATCGTATTGCGCGATATTCTTTTGTTTCTCTAATCAAGAACTATGTACCTTGATTGAAGTACAAGCTTTATTTTTATTAAATATTTTCAGACCCAAACCCTATTAGTTCAATAGATATGTAGCAGTATTATTATAAGATTAGTAAAATTATAATTTTACAGTATAATCATAATCCTTCGTATTATTGTGAGTCAAAGCAAAAATTTACAATCTTACAAGTTAGCATAATTATAATTTTACTGGACTACCTTAGAAAGATTGTAAAATGCTATGATTTCTTACAATTTTACTGTTTCATCCCTTAGATGTCTAGTAAAATTATAATTTTACTAATTATGGTTAGTAAGGTTGCATTTATGAGGAGCGCTCGGGGCGGGCGGGAGATGGCGCTTGCAGTGATTGGCCGAAATCGCGCGGTAAAACTGTTCAATGTATGTTAAAGTTATAGTAATAAGCCATAAGGTAAGCATACGAAACATAGAGTAATGCACCTAAGTATTAATAAATTGTTTGACATTTTAACTTAGTTATTTTGTATTATTAACTTTGTGGCCCTGTTCTATTTCGATCCAGATATGCACAATATTTAAACCAATCAGCGCACGCTATACGTCTTCATACAATTTTACTACCTATGTTTAGTAAAATTATAATTTGACTAAATATCTGCCCGATCCATCAGTAAAATTGTGAGAAAATGTAATTTTTTTACAATCTTTCTATGGTAGTGCAGTAAAATTATAATTATGCTAACTTTAACCAGTAAGATTGTAAATTTTTGCTTTGACTCACAATAATACGAAAGATTATGATTTTACTAGTAAAATTATAATTTTACTAATCTTATAATAATACTTCGACAGACATACAGCCATACTGACAGACAGACATACAGAGAGTAACATTTCATCATACGTGCACATACATTCGAACATACATTTTTTGACTGGCGCCCAGTGATAGGTTCGATCCTCTGTACAGACGCACTTTTCAAGGCCTGTACAGTTTCGTACCCGACGCTCCGGTGAAGGAGAACACCGCGAAGAAATCCTTCCGGCTCCTAACTAGGTGGTGGGGTTTCTAGATGATAGGGCATACCCGACTGGTTCGGACCACCGAAATGTATGAAGGTTGGTTGAAACGGTTATGTTAATATTACGTGTTTTACGTCTAGTTCAATGCAGCCGAACTGAAAAATGAAAGTACCCAGTCATAGCTCCATACTCCGAAATGATTGAGGTTACTTACATTTTAAAAAAATTGTTAGATATCCGTTTTCATTCATTAGTTCTAATTCTTCATTTCTTTCTTTCACAATCTCCTTTGCATCCTTATTTTTCTCGTCCGCTTCCTCTATATTCTGATCGCACGTTTTCGGTGATAGCACGTCATTCCAAGCTTCTTCTTATCGTTCACAGCCTTTTCAACTTCCATATTTTATCATGCGTTACTCTTTTGCCCCCCGCACCTATTTTTTTTTAACACAAGCCTCGCAGTACTTAAGGGCCCGTAGGCACCTAGCCACCAAATGCCTCCATGTCGCGTTCACTGACCAATAAAAACAAGGCTATCGTGAGCGGCAGTCCCGCGTTTTGTTACTTTTTTCCAGTTTTCCTTAAATTTCTCGAAAAGCAAATTCTATACGGAAAAACTACACGATAAA
>WYDE02124588.1:0-11413 GCA_009867175.2 Adela reaumurella
TAGAGCTTGTTTTTCGCTTTTTAGTTGATATTTTTTTATGCAGTCGGGTTTTTTGTTTTTTTTTAATAATTTAATTTATTTCTTCTCTAAATGTGTGTGTGTTTTATTGTTGTTGTAATCTAATTGTAATCCATAGTTTTTGAGAAGAAAATAAACACAATAATTATATTGTGAAGTAACGCTGCAGTCGATGCACCAGATAAATTAACTTTGAAAAATACAAAGAAAATAAGAACTACGACGCGTCTAGCGATGACAGCATTTCGTTCGATGTAAATTCTAACTATGCAGTCAAACAAGTATTAGTCCGCCTTTGTGCTAGTATATAAGTTCTTATCTATGCATTTGTAATTACTCTAGTAGTGCAATAAAGAATTTATTCATTCAAACATGCTCAAAGCAAGGGTATCGCTTAAAAGTATTAAGTAACGCCATCTAGCAGGCAGAAAAGAATCTATCAGATGCATTAACGATGAATCATATGAAGACGAATTTCGTAAAGCGACGTGTAGTCTGGATAGCTCAGTTCTTTAGAGCATTGAGGGCTATACTCAAGGACGTGGGTTCGAGTCCCGCTTCGGACGTGATGTTGAACAGTTATTTTTCTTTGTATTTTTCAAAGTTAATTTATTTGTTGCATCGACTGCAACGTTACTCACAATATAAATATTGTAAGTAAATCGCCAACGACTGAATCGTAAAACAAATCTAACACAATTGAAAAATCCCGAGCAGATTCTAAGTGTCCGATGCCAGCGACGCGTCTAGCGACGACAGCATATCACAACAAGGGGTTGGGTAGGGGCAGGGTAGGGCCAGGGTAGGGGTAGGGTAGGGGCAGGGTACGGGTAGGGTAGGACAATCAGACAAGTCAGTAACATTACCTGCAAGGTAGACGTGCGCTGGGCCAGCCTTGCCGTAACAGGCTTCGCGATACCCTCGATGGACGTTGAACTATTTCCAGCGTAGGTATTTTATTTCCATTGACCTAATTTGTTTTATTTAGGTCAATGTTTATTTCCAGTTCTTGTAGAAAGTTTAAAACAAGGAAGTTGTGTATGGCGATCTATGGATATATAAAATGAACATCGATTCAGCCCGATGCATGAGCAGTTTATGAGGAGTGGTGCGGACAGGCAGACACGAAAAGTTTTTTTCAACCCTAGTCGAGTAAGTGGCTTTGCTTCGCTCAGCCAATTATCGTCAAATATGCTTGTGAAGATTAACGTCATATATAACACTTGTTATTGCAAGTTTTATCGTTTTTTTGGCATTGCAAACGTCATAATGACGTTTCATTCCTCAATAATATGTATGGAGGTGAAACGTACATGTGAGTTTGGTGCGGGTTGATTCCGCACAAACCTGACATCCCCAGAAATTAGGTAGAACCTGTCAAAAATAGTGTGAAGGAGGAACGTGATCGCGCTGCTGACTTACGGTTATACGAATCTGGTTGCTACGAGACATACTACAGCAAATTAGCATACTTGTTGAGTTAAATTCTAACTACTTGTACTTACTAAAGTAAAGAGTATGAAACTATTTCTCTCTTCTTTGAAACGATTTTATTTTAATCAAACTTCTAACGTCATGTTGCTTTAGTGCTTGAAATTTATACAACTGATTGATTAATGGAAATTAATATTTTAATTAACATTTTAGAGGCTTTTGCAATGCAGAGGATAAATTTGAAACTTGTTAAAGTTTGCCTTTGAAATAACAACATAGCTATTACTTTAGTACTCTATCGCATAGACTTGAGCCAATATTACTTTATATTGGTACGAAGTTCGGTGGGAAATTATCCAGAAATTCAATAAGTACTGAAATATTGCAAGCGTACGTGAAAGTGATAAGAGCTGGAAACGCTAAGTAAACTGTACTCTGTTTATTAGCAGGCTTCACGTACTGAATACGTGTTTACTAAGAGCAAATATTATAGGCGGAGTAAATATTATATTCGACTTCAAGTTAGAATTGACAGCGATACGTAATGTGTTTTTCGGTACTTATATTTCAAATGGAGTGGTGTTATTGGCTGTGTAAACACTGCTCACATAGATTTATGAAATCATGTCGCTTATAATCGTTATAAGCTCCATATATTAGTAGAATAGCGCGAAACATCTAATGTGCAGAGGGGCTTATAGACGGCACTAATTTTAAAAATAACAAACTCGCAGTTAGGTTTCAGTTTTTATAAACTTTCTTCTTTCTTTTGCAGACAGTTTTCTTGCCCCACTGATGGGTACAGGCCTCACTCGTATACATGATATGAGACGATTTAGTCATACACTTTTATATACTTTAATAGTTATTAACTGGTGTAATGATGTGATTTGAACTTCATATATGTAACTTTGATCACACTCACGCTGGGCTCGTAAGAGGAATATATCAATACGATGGCACCCGACTGATGACAACTCGAATGTCTTATTCCATCTTTGCAGCTTTGGGTCGATTAATTCCAAAACAATTCCTTTTAAACCTACTTCTGCAGTTTAACTTTAATATGATGCTACACATAATATTAAGTGTCAGATTGGATGAGCGGGCAAGAGCACGCCTCTCAAGCGGGAGGTGCGGGTTCGATCCCTATTATGAGCAAAATATGTATAACTTTAGAATTTGCTGAAATGGCTGCTGACACTCCGGTGAAGAAAAACATCGTAAGGAATCCAGTCGGTCACCGACTAAATACTCTCTCATTCATGTAAATTGTAGCGACCTGTACCCAGCAGTGGGAGAATAAAATGGCTGCTAAGGAAACATATTAAATTAAACAAATAAAATTGTAAAATTTATGCATAATGTCAAGTGATCAATAACGGCCCATGACGCGTCCAGTCACGGACCAACGAGAATAATCACTTACCGGAATTATTCGCACGTATACAATTTTCACGCTTTAATCAACTAACTTTTTACCTTTTCCGATACCCTAATGTTCGCCTTCTTTTCGTTTTCGTTGCACATGGTTCTATATAGGTCACGACTTCATAATAACAACATGACAGTCACGTGGTGTAGAAATCATGTGCGATAATTTCATTCTCCAATATTTACATGCACGTTTTTTTAGAAAACGTTTTATTGTAAAGTACCATAATTAAACTTGTCCACATTATGAACACCTAGGTACCATGAACCACATTTTAAAAGAAGATATTTTTTCTGACAGCGACAGAAATTTAAACGATTCCATTAGCTGCCATAAAAAAATATGTTATGCTAGCTTACACCTTTCTGACGTAACTTAGAAGCATAGCTAGAAGGGTGATTGTGTCTGTGATCAGTTTAAAAAAAAAAGTGTTCTTGAGTTGAATTGTTTTATTTTTTATGTTTTCTATAAATTTTAATAGTTGGTATTTAAAATGTATGCACATACATACATACGTACATACATTAGCGTCACGCCTGTTTCCCATGGGGGTAGACAGAGACAACGAATCTTGTCTCTCATAATATTATTCATAAATGCTCGTCGGTTACGGGTACTGCGTGCGCACTTGCCTCTTTTTGACAACTTGCCTCTTTTTGTACGTGCGTCTAGGGCGACCCTTCCCGACTCTTCCACTCACATTCGCTACAATTTATTTAGTTAGTCTTCTATTATCCATTCTTACACCATGACTGAACCAATGAAGCATCCCTTTCTCAATCCTTGTCACTATATCTTCTTATGTATGTAATACGTATATATCCACGGAAAAAAAATTTTTGCTCAATTGTAAAAGTCGTATAAAAAATTTAGTTCAGTTTCATGTTAAGAATCAGCCCCTTTCGGGCAGTAGTAGGTACCTATTTACTTAACACCTTCTATAATAAATATCTCTCTACTCTTTTGTAAGGAGCTTTATCCCTCTGTAATAAATTACTGAAATTAAATTAAATAATTAGATATTCGTATTTCTCAGGCATATTTATTATCACTTGAATACATAGATTACACTCTAAATTGCCTACGGGGTCGCAGGAAACTTACAGCAATACGCCAGAACGGCAAGGCATTAGGCGTAAGGAGCTGAGCACAGTTCTATAGACCGATATCTAATATACTTATATCAAATTTAACACTTCGTTGCCAGTTATTTGCTTATCTGTATGCCAATGCACAATTTATTTAATATGCTACGTAGCTTCTTTTCTATTGAGTAACTTCACATACCTATATTATTATGACAGCAAATATAAAAAAAGGTACCTATATATTATTTTATTTTTTAAGCGGGACTCGAAACCGCGTTTTTGAGTATAGCCCTCAATGCTCTAACCAACTGAGCTATCCGGACTACACGTCGCTTTACGAAATTCGTCTTCATATTATTCATAGTTAATGCATCTGGTAGTTCCGCTTCTGCCTGCTAGATGGCGTTACTTAACATTTATTTAGCGATCTGCTCGCTTTGAGCATGTTTGACTGCATAGTTAGAATTTACATCCAACGATATGCTGGATGTAATGGAGAGCTACATAAATTTAGCTGTCCTATATCTATCTCTCCTAATAAGTACCTATCAGAATTAATCCACATTTTTTATTATAATTTATTTATTATTATTGAACAAATGAATTTTTGTTTATTGTTGTTTCTGTTATGTCAAAACAGGCTCTTGAACTTGTTTGTGACTAAAGCTATTCGTACGTTAGGCAATACATTTTTGAAACTGGCCCTCGCTAAGCCGCGCTCACTGTCCGCCTCACAGCCCCGAGCACCGTCGAAGCCTTCTTATATACCTATTTATGTCCCTACCTAACTATAACTACCAACACCAGCCACTACCCCACCTGGGTTACCCACCCTACCTTACCTGAATTTAACATTTCTAGGACATCTTCGCTTCGGCCTCACAAATACACCTTGTAATTTACGCGATGACTTATGATACATACATACATAACGTCACGCATGTTTCTTATTGGGGTAGGCAGAGACTACGGATCTCCACGTGCCAATATCTTAACAAACCTGTGCCGCTTCTTGGACTCTCATAATGTTCTTCATATATGCTCGTCGGGTACTGCGCATTTGCCCCTTTTTTGAGAACCTGCTCGATCTGTTATAGGTACTAGGTGCGTCTAGGGCGACCCTTCCCGACTCTTCCACTCACATTCGCTTCAAAAATGTCTTACCAAAGCATACCTTTCTCAATCCTTGTCACTATATCTTTTTGCAGACCACAACGCTCTCACACTTCACAATTTCTCAATTTGTCTTACATTGTGACAACACACGTACTCCTCAACGCGTGCATTTCCACAGCATTTATCCTACATTTGTGCGTCGTCTGCCATACCTAACTTTCTCTCTCGTACATCAGTGTAGGGGCCAGCACACCACCATGGACAGCCAAACATTCCCGATTGGACATACTTTGGCTGCTCATAATAGCGTGCAAGGCCCCATTCACTTGATTTCCGGCTTTAACTATCTTTTCCACATCTCCTCCACATTTTCCATCTCGTGTGAAATTATTCCCCAGATACCATACCAATATGTAAATTTTTCTCCAACTTAATATTTAGGTGAGTGTGTTTATTCTTAATGTGTGTAGGTATTTATTAAAAAGACTACACAATGCTCATGGTAGTAAATAGCCGATGCAATGTTTTATTCGAAATTTTCCTATAGCCTTTATCAGCGTCGGTGGCTAAGTGGTTGCGATATTCGGTATTCGGTTACCGATATATACATATTATGTATATAGGTACATATGTATACACATAATATATATGCATATATACATATACGCATTATATAAAAATTTATTCTAAAGATTAAAACTTCAATTTTAAAGATTTCCGTCTAATCTACTCGTACATTTCGAGGTACGGACTCGGACTGGATATAGGTATACAGGTTTTTAATAATTTCACTTTATCTGAAGTAATGATGCTTCAGCGCACAATCACGTGTTAAGTCCATTGTTGTTCTAAATGTTAAAAAGAAACCTCTTTGTTGGTTTTTTAGGGTAAAGCCACAGTTCAGAGTAAAATAACAATATGTTAAAATTTTATTAAAAAATAATGAACACATTTTCACAAAACAACTGACGGAAATGAAACTTTAGGAAAAAAGTTAAGTACCTATTGAAATAGTCCTGCAAGGTCCTGTGTGCGGTATTTTATCGATAAGTCGGTCGATCGCGATAAGACGGACGGTCCATAGTCGGACGGAGTACGGGCCTAGGCCTAGTGTGGCAGCTACAAAAAATCACCCCAGTAGGTACATAGCAAAATCAAAAAGGTGACCACAAACTGTGCCTAGGTATGTCAACTACGTTTTGTGTGTGTTTTATGATGGAACAGGTAATTAGATAACAAATTATTAGCAATTTACTCTTGTATTAAATTGTTGTTATTTCAGTTTGTTACTTTTAACTTCATGTGTTTTTGACAATGGTTTTTGAGTAATAAAAAATTTATATTTGAATCATTATTAGTAGGTAATTTTTTTTATAGAAACCGAGGTGGATGACTATACATCACCTAATGCACCAGTTTCTGGTAATAGTGATGTCAGCCTAATACACCTTAGTGAATTAGTAGTGGTGCCATGTCAGCGCTTTCCTCAAATCGAGCCGGCTACACTGAACTGGACGGAAAACACCAACAATTTTTCATAGCCGCTTCGACCGACCTTTATTCAGTGCCGTGGTACCAGCCCGGGCTGGTTTAACCCTACCATCGTGTAAGGAGAACGAAGGGACCTACGCTTTAACTTGAATTCTTAATTCGAACCACGGCCAGCATCAACGGTCAATACCTAACCGCGCTCGGCAGTGCTTTACTTCGGTAACCGAAAGCCGAATGCCGCATCCATTGAGTCACCGACGCTGACCCAAAACATTTGAAATGAATGCATGCTTATGTATACATTCATAGGTAGGTATATCACGCACGTCCTTTGACTTGACTGACACTATTAACGACATAAGGAGATTAGCTAACCCAATTAAGTTAGGAAATCGTATCATTGTCGCAATCCCGGATTGAAGACCCTGAGATTTGCCTACCAACACAGATCGGTGCCTACTGCCTGCCTACGCCTACCTACATATGTAAATGACGTAATCTAGTACATGCGTCCCTTCGATTACGTCGCCACACACCCCTGTCTAACGCCTCTAGAGATGTGAAACTAGTCGGTGTATGTATGCCCCATTTATCTTGACGCAGGGCTTTGATCCCTCATAATATCGAACAAATGGAATGGTATTAAATATTAAAAAAACTAACGTCATTCACTTCGTTTGCGCGGTGTGCACACTGAACCTATTTCTCTTGGATGCGATGCAGTTTCCATTCCTGAAGCGACATTTTCCTGGGGCTAATCGTGTCGTGACTAGTGTTACCAGGTCCAATTTGTAACCGAGAGCCGAATAATTCGGGGCAGAAGGTCAAAATAGTCGGGATTTCGGGTTATAAATCGGGACAACCAATAAAAACAGTGATTTTTATAATTAACCTTTATTTTTGCAATTTAAACAGTATTTAACTATCATCTATCAGTAATCTATATCTAAAGTATACATTTAGGTTTATTTTTAGTTTTTAATGTATGATGTTTTTTTAAATTTATAGATTTTTCGTCTTATTAAAATTATATTTTGCATTAGTACTACTAGTAGTACTAGTTTTAAAAAAATCTGGACATTTGGCGTCCCGATCAGGTGCAAATCGGGATGCGTACCCAGACCCCTGAAAATCGGGACGTCCCGCGCAAATCGGGACACATGGCAACGCTATTGATGGCCGACCGGAGCGAGGCAAATCTTCCAAAATTCAAGCGCTTTAGAATGCACTGTACCACTCATATGCACGTGTTTTTGATAAGGTGGATTCACCCTAAGCTTTCTGTAATATTTTCAGCGACACAAAAAAAAAACTTTTTTTCTCTCAAAATAAATTTTATTTCTTTTGTAAACGATAAAGTACAAAGTTAAGACATCTTCCACTAGTTTTTTTCTTATTACATCCTACTATATTTATTCATGTTTTGAGAAAAAACTATAAAATCAAAGATATTTTTAGCGGTTTTTTGACATGGTATACCATACTACGCCATATATATCGGTTTCTTAATTTGCCAGACAGTGATAATTACCATCAGTTTAATTTTTTTAAATATAATAAAACAAAAAAAGAAATTTGTAACAAAATTATATTTTATATGTGGGATGCACAATTTGAGCAGATAACACTGGGACAGCTATTTGCCCGAAACAATAGAATACAGTACGGTTATTTCTGCCAGTCTGTCAGCCGGGCTCGTTGGTCTAGGGCCTTGGGGTATAATTTTCGCTTATGGTGTAATAGGTCCCAGGCATTATATTTATGTGCTAAACCCGACATGGACCATGGTAGGTTAAGGTTTAATTTTAAAATCACGAAAAATTTGGGTTAATAGCCGTCCCAGCGTTATCTGCCTAAATTGAGCAATGTCATCACTATTCGCAGAATTTGGACGAATAGCCGTACTAGCGTTATCTGCCCGAACTGGACATCCAATCGTGATGGCGCTATTCACACAAATTCGGGCAAATAGCCGTTACACCGTTATCTGCCCACTTTGGGCGAACAGCCTTAAATAACTTATAAACATAAATTAGAAAATACTTCATAACTTATACACACACACTGGATTGTTTCAGCCGAGGTTTGAGCATATGTACTGCTTTAGAGCAGTAGGCCTTAAATGAGCCTGTCCTCGTCTAATTGGTGGAGTGTGTTAGAGCACACACCTTGGTCGTGGGTATAGTAGCAAACCACCTGGGCGGCACACGCTTACAGCTTTTTCCGAATATTAAAATTCAGTTACAGCCGCCTGTAGTAAACCTTTACCACTGAAACTAATACATTGTGATTCACACTATGTACTCATATTTTGATTTCTGTCAAGACATTTTCAAAACTGGGTCTGAATCCCCGATCTGCTTTGTGTCAAAAAAAAATATCCAACTGAAGTAAAACACTGTGAAGAAACTAATCTACACTTATACTAATAATAAATAAGTGATAACAATGTTAGAAAAATCGTATGCATACGTCGAGGCGACCATCTTGTAATGCAGTGAAAGTGAAAAGTATTACAATAATACGAAAGTTTATATTATTATTTTTATAATCAAATTCTGGATAAAATACTTAAAAAAGAGCTTCGCTGTTAAATGTTAGCCGGATAAAGAAATTCCACTGTACACGAGAAAGTATGAAGACGGACAGTTAGTCTACCTTAGACTTGGTAATAAGTCAATCAACATGAGTTTTCTGCAAGGCTGTCCGGTCTGGATTACTCTGGATGCTGGAAGGCGCGTTGTAGGAGATAATCGTTTCCGTGCTCGCATGACATCACAAACAGTCTATTTCTTGATGTCTTGAATCTGTATTTGAGTGTGGTTGTGGAAGCGCTGGATCTCTTCAAGTCATAATACGTTTCACCGGCCGGAATAGCAGTCACTTCTCCAGAGTCTTCGATTGCCAGCAGGAACGTCAATTGTTTATAGCCGCTGGACTCGATGGATGGGGCAGTATCGCTGACAATGTGCCACGAGTATTGAACTTTATCCCAATTCACGGAAGGAAAGTCTTCACTAAACAACTTAGCGTAGGAGACTATTTCCACCGACGTGAGGGCGTAGAGCCACATGAGGTGTGCTGACGCTAGTACGTCCGAAGTCGCCAAGTCCGGCTTCGATGGTTGTGAACCACCTATTTTCCAAATCCCAGGTAAAGATTGTGGACTGAATTTATAGTTCTCCATGAAGTTGTCACAGGACGGCTGGTTCGTGGTAGGCGATGCGCCTACGAGAGCCAAAAGACCCGATGTTACAATAAAAATTTTTGCCCACATTATTTATTGCGTAAAAGTTGAAGACAAAATGCCGAATTTTGATGAAACTCCTATTTATTAATGCATTCCTATTGATAAGGATGTTTTGTAATATGTATATGTACGAGATTAAGTACTTTAAATTGAGTTCTTAGTGAAACCCAATTATATTGTTTACATAAGTTGGAATTTACATAAGAATGTACTGGAAACAATTCATGTTTGCTGTGATATTGATAACAAAGGTCAGTCGGCAGTGAATGGTGGATCCAGGATTTGATTTTGGGGGGAGCTTGCGAGTGAACGCTACCAAACGGAAGTCGCCAAGGTCAGCGAAGCTTCATTCACAATAGCTTAAACGTCCACACTGCTTCGGAAGGATGGCGAAGAAGTGTGGCGCCTTCCATTCGCTAGCGTTGGCTCGTCTTCGTTCGTTAGGTCTGTATGCAGCATTAGGTAGATAAGTCTCATTTTGACGTCCGAGGAACCTTGTCAAAATTAATTACTTTAGAATTTGTGCTAGCAACGCGTAAGTTAAAATTTTACAAGGTTCCTTCGGCCGCCAGAAATTAAATTTGTCGATTATGTAGTTCTTACGATGAAATATGACATGTCAACTATTTAAAAAAAATTATTAAAAATTTATTTTTGAGGTAATTTTTTTTACTTTATTACTATGTTTCTACTCATCGCTCAATAACCAAAAGTTTTAAGACCACTTGAATTTCAGTCGAATATCTGAAATTTGCTCGAATTTCAACCTGCCACGGTCATGCGAAGTTAATATTTTTTATTTATTTAGTTAGCCCCCTAGCCCACTCCCACCCCCCTATGCATCCGCGCCTGTTGGCAGTGATAACAATGTTAGAAAAATCGAATGCATACGTCGCGTCGAGGCGACCGTCTTGTAATGCAGAGAAAGTGAAAAGTATTACAATAATATGAATCGTGTTGCAGTTTTAGGAGCTGGAGTGAACGGCCTAGGATGCGCCGTACGGATTAAAGAACACTTTGAAAATGTCGAAGTAAGTGTGTGAAAATAATTGAGAATGCCTTCATATTTGTGAGTGAAACTAATTCATATGTTTTTTTTTTATTTGAAGGTAGTAGTAATATCTAAAGATTTTTCCCCAAATACAACTGGCGATGGATCTGCAGGGCTCTGGTACCCATTCTTGTGCGGTGATACTCCTCAGGAAAAGCTGCTGTAAGTTCTGTTACTCTTCCTTACGGATTTCATAGCCTCAACCCGAATGTGCGTCCGCTGTCTGTGCGGTGGAATCTCGTGGACCGCTCTCAACGAATTTTTACACACAGGTGCATGTAGATGAAATTGATCCTCTGGTTTGTTCTCACAATACAGTTCTGTGAACTTATTTTTTTAAATTAAGAACCTATGTGACAATTGTAGTACATAAAATGTATTTTAGGTAATAATTTCCATCTTTGAAAGATAGAGTGTAGAATTTATTTAGTTTAGAATTTATTTTATATATTAATTTATCAGCGTCGTTTGCTCAGTGTTGCGATATTCAGTATTCGATTACCGAAGTTAAGTAATGCTGGGCGCGGTCA
>WYDE02124699.1:0-11409 GCA_009867175.2 Adela reaumurella
TTGCAGCACAACACCGATTGCTCTGCTTACCCCGATTGTCGGGATTCAGCGTGAGTGATATGTATGTATGTGTGTATATGGTATATTTCATTTGATATAAGTATCTAAATGTTATTAAAGTTTCAATTTGTATACCTCTTAGTTGGCCACCCAGTATATTTACACTTGATCACATAAAAATAAAATGGGTCTGGCTCAACATTGAGAAAACGTCCAGCGTTACACGCTGCGTAAAATACTCGGACTCAAAAAGAATAAAAAAAGAACCCACCACTCCAATCATCTGACGAGTACGGTATCCACCTACTAATACTAAAACATACCGCAGCTGCATCTCGCTGGAGACTCGTCATCATCAGGCATATATCATCCTCGCGCCGCCCATTCTGATTACAATGACTCGTATTTTATGATTCCCATTTCCAATAAATTAGCGGGCGGACACGCGGGCATCGCGGGCATATGCCGCTGTCGACGTGCGTTCCTTTGCTATCGATTGAATATTTAAATGGTGAAGTCCTCGTAGATTAATTTTAGTGAGTTCTGCTGATTGATGTCGAGTTTAGCAAATGTATATAGGTATTTTTGTATAATTTCACCATTTTTTCTTATTAAAAGTATGACGGAGACAATGAAGCAGCGACAAGAAATCGTAAATCATTAACAATTGGAAGATTTTGATTGCAAATGACCTCTACACTTCATTTGATCCGTGAATTTTGGAAAATCCTAAATAACTTCTGGATAGTTTCTATAATGCTATTATGATAGGCGGAATGACATACATATTTCCTAATTCTAGCTTCATTTATATTCTGAAATTGATTAATTTAAACCTTAACCTTCTAAAGAAAACTTTCTTTGGGTGAGCCATGGATTTGAAAACTGTACCGTATGGTCCCCCCTCGGGGTTAGGCTGATGTTTGGTTTGGCCTGTTTACAAGAAAACGAGAAAAAAATCGGGCTGCAACATATATATTTTTTTACAGAAGTACAAAACTAAGAAACATACATCTTCAACTTCCTATATTTAGCGTTACGTAAAACAAAAGAAACGCGCCAAATGTTTGGCACCAAATACAAATGATGAAATTTCGCTTCATCCCTCAAAAGTATAATTTTCATGAAAGTTTTTCCTTCTGCGCTTACCCCTCAGTCCATTTAGGGATGGTAAATGTAATGGTTTTTTTAAAACAACATGAAACAAGAAGACTCGCGTGGAGTTGACTGGCGCGGCGGAGGGGTGTGTGCAGTCGTTTGATTTATAAAGTCCGCTGTCCGAAGCTGAGCGAGTTCCAGTGAGCGGAAGACGAATGCGAGGGCGGCCCCGAGATACCTACGGCGATCGATAATAGCCCTCCGTGGCACTACAACCTAGAATTAGGCAGTTATTGTTAAATGTGGTCATAGATGAATTACCTATATTACGATATTTTTGCGTATTGATCCATTAATAATTTTAATTTTGCTAATTTCCACACACATCCACGAGCTTCAACCATAATGTTGAGCCAGTGCCACACATCCACAATCTACTGCAACTGCCACATACTAATGAATGTTCACAGACTTAAACACATCGATCAGCTACTTACTGCCAGTGACACGCTTTCCTGAATATCCAAGAACCACCTAAACAACGTGCTTGAGGAATCATTGCCTCACATTCCTAAACCACTCCCCGCTAATAAGCTACACCGCTACCACCACGTGTTTGAGCAACCACTGCCTCACAAACCTGAACCTGTACCGCGCATCAATAAGCCACTGCCACATATCCACGAGTCACAGCCAGAGCTTCAAATTCACGAAGAACTCTCACATATTCAAGACTCACTCCCGCATCCATGAGCCGCTGTCACTGGAACACATCCACTAGGTGCTGCCACCAACCATGAATCATTTCCACTCATCCATGAGCCACACGTTCATCGGCAACTGCCACAGACAGATGAGTTATAGTCAGAGCTTCAAATTAATGAAGAACTCCCATACATCCATGAGCCAATGTCACTTGAAATACAATATGTAATAAACCGCAACCACAAATTATGAAGCCTCACCACTCCTCATAAGCCACACATCCATGGGCCACTGCCACAGATACACGAGTCACAGATAGATCCACACATAAATGAACAACTATCACAAACGCGTGAACCAATTCCACATTTTTATACTATACTTAAAATACAACTGTTAAACATTTTTTTTCGAAAATTTTCCGGCAGTTCAATTAATATAAACATTGTAAACATTTATCACGCTGTTGGACTCGATTCGATCCAGCACTGCGCCCATTACGGTGCTCATAGGAGCTGTTTAATGTTACCCCTTTCCACCTCAGCACCACCCGTACTGGGCAGGGATTGCATCCCTACACGCTGGACTTACAGCGGATCCGTACCAAGCGGTCCTGTAGATCTTTTATGTACAGAACCATTGTACTCTGAAACGCTCTTCCTGCCCATATATTTTCCTCCAAGTACTGTCTCGGATCCTTCTTGAATGGTGTAAATAGGCACCTCTCAGGCCGGCATATCATTCGCAACCCTCGCATGCGACCAGTAAACGTTCACGTGCGTCGTTAGACTTCTGAGTGACTCGGAGCTATATGTCGCGTTTTCAATAAAAACAAAAATTTATTAACACTATGGAAATCAAAACGATGAATCTAATCAAACATTCCTTATGCCAGAAACTCCACGGTGGGTCTTCATAAGTTTTCATAAGTCTTCATAAGCATTACATTATAGGCCGGCCATGGCTGCGGGCAAGCCTGGATGCTATAAATACAACAGGGGCACTCCCCGCGATGCCCATCATGGCGTCAATCGTATTGTGGATACAATCGTCGACTTGACGTATGGGCATCCCAATACAGGTGGTAGTGTTTCTATGCGTAAACTAAATGTTATGTACTATGTACATACCGAGTATAAAATATCTGAATATTGCATTGTCATCGAAATCACTTAAATGAGAAAATTTTGGAAGATTTACACGTAAATCCCGAAAAAGTGAATGAATGAATGAATGTATTCTTTATTGTACACCATATTACAGGGTTACAAATAGGCGAGTGTAATGCCTCTTGGGCATTCCTCTAAAACTAACCTTTAGGATGTAAGAGTGGGCAGGCGTACTAGAAAAATAAATTTGCTAGCTTTTTACCTATTATATAAGTACATGTACAATATATATACTAAAGAACATATTTATAAATACATGTAAAACAAATATACACAACACATTACTAATTTACTACATAAATAAATTATAATAAATAAAATAAGCAAAACTACATACATATATACCTATTGTAGCCGTACTTACTTATACATATATACTAAATAGAATATAATACATGATAGTGATGAATATTGTACGAATTCAATCAATTAAAGAGCACCGTCTGGTGGAATAAAGTTATTTATTACCATATTTTATAACACTCTGGCTTATTTTATTTAAGTCGATAGAAACATCACGGATGCACCTCGAATATTTCGAATATAGTCGGTGCCGGTGTAGCCTACTTATTGTATTATACAAATCGACCTCAGAGATCGACAATCGTGTTTAATAATATCGCACGAAATTTAAACAATCAGAGTTGAGTGTCGACAAATTCGCGCTTCTTATTTCTTATTCGCCGGTATTCATTTCACCTTTGGCACATTTTAGGCTCAATATTACAACCGGTGTAAAACCGGCCAAAATTCACCCAAATAAGCGAATAAGAAAGGTTAATACTAGTCTTATCAGCGTCGTTGGCTCAGTGGTTGCGATATTCAGTACTCGATTACCGAAATTTAGCAATGCCGAACGCGGTCAGGACTTGGATGGGTCACCGCTTGACCGTTGACGCTGGTCGTTGTTCGGATCCCACGTTAAACTGCAGGTCCCATCCTCTTTCCTCCTAACATGGTGGTAGGGTTAAACCCGCCCGGGTTGGTGCCACCTCACTGAATGAAGGTCGGTCGAAGTGGCTATGTAACACAGTTCGTGTTTTCCGTCCAGTTCAGTGTAGCCGGCTAAAATTGAGGGAAGCGCTGATGTGGCACCTACCTACATAATTCACCAAGGTGTTCAGGCTGACATCACTGGTAACAAAAAACCTGAAGCATTAGGTGATGCCTTCCGTGTCAGTTTCAATAAAAAAAGTCTGTAATTTATTGAGACGAGTTTTTGAATGAATAAGCTTCAAGTATTACGGCGGGGCTGCACGTTCTTTTGCTACAGCTCTCACGCCCTCAGGAGACAGGACCAGAACAGTGGCGGTAAAAGAAGTTTTTATTTTTTTTTTAACAAATATACGCAAGTATAGCCTTTTCACACATCATGTTTGGGATAAACACAAGAACTGTTTATTATTTTTCTTCTAGTATACTTGTAGTGAACACTGGATTATGATATTATGGAACAAGCAGAACATAATATGTTTGAAACATTTCAAAACAGAATTTGTATCATGTTTCTTGCCATATATGGTTCGCACATATGTAAAATGATAATTATTTACTTAAATCAACATGATACAATTCACTATTTCTAAAAAATAGGCTTTTAATAGCTTTAAATTTATGTTTTTCTCATGAATCGCAAAAATGTGTTTGACTTAGGTCATTTTTTAACTGGCGAATAGGATCGTGACAACTTCCCTTAATAGGTAAAATGAAAACAAATTTATATAGCTTCATAACTACTACCTGCATAACATTCACTCTTAAATCATAGATGACAGACGTAAGAAACAAAGTGTGTTACGAAGTCGGTCTCAGCTTTGAATATTGCCCTCTGGTTTGATATACTGCATCCTTCACAATAGGAGATCACTATCTTTTATCGTACAGTATAACAGTCTGAGATACTATCTAGTCTTACACTGTGTGAACTGTTCATATAATTCCACTTTGATTTAAGAATTTATTAAATATTTTTTTACAGTGATCGTTCAAAATCACGTTCAATTTCAGAACTAAATTCGTAATACCTATAAATATCGTATAAGTATTAGTATTTCAGCTTATTATATTTAAAATAATAATGAACTGCTTCGATTAATATTTACGTAAGAAGAAAACACTTAAAAAAAAAAAAATTACAACCGAGGAGACACCATTCTAAACCTCATATTTCCAGTTTGCTGTTATTACAGGAATCAGAAAAAAAAACTGCAGAATCAGAAATAGTTATGATTTGACATCTGTCAATCATCTGCAAATATGTCATTCTGTACTAAGATTATTAAAATGGAAAAGTATAAGTTTTGAATAAGCTCTGCACAAGAATGCAAACATGGAAATGAAGTGTGTGTTTTTGAATAGACTAAAATTCAGGAATTAATTTATTTAAAGGAATTGTGGAAATTATTGGTTTTGCTCAAACAGCCACTTTTGAGAATACATTTTTCACTTCTTTGGTGTTGTTTTTGTTCGGTTTTAGTGCAGGAAGCGATATAATTTATGGTTACCAGTGAAAAAACGAACACTGTCAAAATGTAAATGTGTGGTTTTGAATGGTCACTACTGAACTTAAAATAAAAGCAGAAGTGAAAAATATAAATAAATTAAAGAAATAAAACTAGTGTTAATAATGATGCGGTCAGCTCGTCGGCGCACGCGCACATTGCAATTATCCCAAGACCGCGCAGGCAGGGCCACTGTCATTGTTGATTTGTGATTGATTTTATATCATACCGATCTGAATTCCCATGCAACACATATCATAGGAGAAGAGCCAAGCGATTATCATTCTAATTTCTAACTCTGCAGCAGTTGTTTCAGCGTGAATAAACTTGCGGCGTCCATACGATAAATCGAAACTGCGGAAGGTACTCGGCTCACTTGGACTCTGTATACTGTAGGGCATTCTGAACAATACTTTTAATACCTTAACATGCCATACTGTTACCGTTTAGTGTTTACAGGCAGTTAATCGAGTTTTGTATGGATGATAATAATCTAGTTGGCAGACGTCGCAATTTAGTCACCAACGCCTACGAAAATCCTAGAAAAAAAAACAATCACCTCATAGTCACAGCTGCCGTCCTGAAGAAGAAATTAGGATTAAGGCGATAAATAAGTACCTAATTAGTAATAAATACTTTTTAAATAGTATAAATAGAATAAATATAATTATGCCTCAAATATAAAAGTTTAACGAATTGGGCTTTAACAGCTTTAACCTTGGAAGTGTATGACTAAAATCCTCTTATATCATGTAAATGAGAGAGGCCTGTACCCAGCAGTGGGGCGAATAAAACGTCTGCAAAAGAAAGAAGAAAGAAAGAAAGAGCTTTAACAATTTGTTATATACGGTGTTAAGCTATCGGTTACCTAGTTTTGAAGTAACCTATGGGATCGATTCTGTATCTGATCCTGAACAGTTGTTTAATTATTTTTTGAGCTAAAATTGTTTTCAGTTTTCTATAAATGAAATTATTTTTAATTTGTTTATACAGTATGATAGTAGGAATTTAAAATTGTTGAAGAAGAATTTTTTGTTCTATTGAAAAAGTCATTGAACAAAAGTTGTTCAGTTTCATGTACAGAATCACCCCCTTTCGGGTAGTAGTACCTATTTACTTCCCTACATTCGAAATTAGTAGTAAACCTTAGGCTTTAAAACATCCTTTACATGTACGCACCATTGCTTCTTTTTCATTCATTGTCTCCACGTAAGGAGACAATGATAAGTATAAGATGCCGTGCTAAAGAGCGACAGGCTCGCCTTGGCACGGTACTTCTACCCATTCATGCAGTAGGTGGGTCTTCGTGCCTTACATGCTGCTTGATATCTTGTCCGAATAAATTGCGAAATGTGGAGGTCGGTGTTGTGCTGTCATTTATCGGAGTTATTGCAAAACAACACCGATTGCTCTGCTTACCCCGATTGTAGGGATTCAGCGTGCGTGATATGTATGTATATGTACCACGTATCATTTCACCCGAAGGTTGCATGGTAGAAACTGCTATAGCAGCGGCAAGTCAACTCGAGAAATTCTATCGATCTATACTACTACCCGAAAAGGGATGATACTGTACCTGAAAGGGAACAACTTTTGTTCTACGAGTGTTGCAATTGAGACCAAAAATGGTTTTTTTTCTCCATACAAAATTTAAATACTGCTCCGAAAATATATGCAAAAAATTCAAAATAAAAACTTCTAAAAATTTATTTTATGCGAGAAGCTGTTCAGTATCAGATACATAATCACCCCGACAGGTCAGTTCAAAATCGGCTAAAATAAAACTTACCACCGTGTACAAGATAAATAAAAATCAAATGCAGTTCGTTGCCGTGCATAAATAGAATATAATATAAATAGATCACTTGGAAACGGCTGGAACGTTTTTTTTTAATAATTGTATTAGTCCGAGTAAGGATCTTAGGGAAAGAAAAATTGTGAAAGTTGGCCGGAAAATTTTAAATTTCGGGAAGAAGGTGAAAATGCTTTCGTGTATGGAGTTTTTGCAACTATTTAAATATCGTTTGACAGCTGATTTCCTTCGAAATTAATACAAGACAACGGGTCTGTCTCTTCAGCTAGGAGTAGGAGTAGAGGTAGGAGTAGGAGTAGAGGTATGGGTAGGAGTAGAGTTATGGGTAGTGGTAGGAATCGGGGTAGGGTTAGGAGTAGGAGTAATTGTGATATTCTCAACTGTAAATTATTTACATAGGTTATTAGTCACTGTACCGTGTGGGGCCGGTACTTAAAATAATGACTTCACTGCATCTCTTCCCATGTATGTCGTAAAAGGAGACTAAGGGATGAGGACAAGATGCCGTGCTAAAGGGCGACAGGCTCACCACCTCTCACCTTGACACGGTACTTCTACCTATTCATGCAGTAGGTGCGTCTTCGTGTCTTGCATGCTGCTTGATATCTTGTCCAAATAACTTGCGAAATGTGGTGGTGGGTGTTGTGCTGTAATTTACATGAGTTTTTGTAGCACAACACCGATCTCTCTGCTTACCCCGATTGTCGGGATTCAGCGTGAGTGATATGTATGTATGTATATTCACAGAATGTTTACAAAATGTACACATTTTTAACACAGACTTTTCTAAATAAATATCGCTCCTAGAACTGACGCCATTATGAAATATCAATTTAACAGTGAATTCACCAAGAACAGATGGTGTACCGATATCGCGCTTGATCAGGTTTAGGCCAATTAATTAACTTGTTGTGTGTCTGCTCCACCTGGGTGGAATTTCGATTCGAAATGCTATTCATACTAGTTGGCTGAGAGAAGCGAAGCCACTTACTCAAAGCTCAGAAAGTCTACTAAGGTCAGAAAACTTTTGTTTCCGAATGTTTATTTGTTTGTCTGTCTGTTCGTCCAACTATTTCTAAGCCATTCGGCCTATAGGGCTGAAATTTTGTAGGTTTATTTTGTATGTCAATAGCTTTACCTGAAGAATAACTGGTAAGTAAGTTCCTTGAAAATGTTTACATTGCAATGCAGTAAAATACAGCACTCGAGGACATGTCTTTCAAAAGAGGAAGGATGTAGTTTGAGTTGTTTGAATTCGTTTTGATCATCTTACACCAGGCTACCGGGGCTGACAAAACACGAAAACGTGCCACCAACCTTCGTACCCTATTATTATTCTGAAATAGAAAACTAGCTCGAAATCCGTTCAGTAGTTTTTACGTGATGCGAAAACAAACAGACACACACACATGCAAAAAGACGGACAGAAATTCTACAAATTATATTTTACGAATACTACACAGTCCAAAAGCTTTATTTAATAAAAATTTAAAATACAGATATGCCATTACTGCCTTTTTATTATGATACTAATATAATATTATACTTTCGAAAGAGTGTTTTTTTGGTTAGTTTGTCCTATCCTTTCACGCAATAACGGAGCAACGGATTGAAATTATTTACCGCGGTTAAAATCTATTGAGTACATTGTATATATTTAAACTCATTATTAGCACACCAACAAATGTTAGTATAAAAAACATTCTTTACTGACCAACCTCTCGGGTATGGCGATGCTGGTTTGTCCTTCTTTCACGCGATTTCGAAGCAAAGCGTAAACGATTTCGTGCTCAGATATAGTTCAAGAGCCGGACAGTTCATAAGGATGATGTACCCATCCTTGAAAAAAAATACAGGGGGCAAAAGAAAAACCGAAACAAAAACATCAATGTGCGAGGGCTTCCTCAAAGACATCAATCCTATGGTTTCTTGGTGTGTGGAGTCGGGGCGGGATTTAGGGTGTCGTAGTGTCCCTCGGAGGGAGGTGTGAAGGGTGAAGGGGGGGGGGGGGCAGGACCACGGGCGGAGCCGCGAGCAAAAGCTAGTGAGTATATTATATTAAACTCTGTATTTGCACATCAACAAATGTTAAGGCGTTAGGCTAACAAGCATTCTGTACTGACTCACCTGGCGGGTCTGAATCGACAGCTTTGTAGGTTTATTTGTCCTTCTTTCACGCGATAACGGAGCAAAGAATCAACGATTTCGTGCATAGATATATTAGTTTAAGAGCCGGAAAGTTCAACATGATATATTATTTTTGGAAAAAAAAATGCCTCGGACAAAAACGCGGACAAAATAAAAACCGAAAAAGCCATCAATGTATGAGGGCTTCCTCAAACACATCAATGTTATGGTTTATTCCTTGATGTGGACCGGGCGGGGTTTTGGGGTCTCCTAGTGTCCCTCGAAATGAGGCGTGATAGGGTTGGCAAGGGATGGCGGTGGAGCGCGGGTCAGAGGGCGGGGCCGGGGGTGGCGGGTCGTGCTAATTTACCGCGGGCGGAACTGCCAGCAAAAGGTAGTATCAATTATACTCGCAGCTATCCACTCGTGTGGGCGCTCAGCGAACGGCGGTGGAGGCCAGCTCGGCGTATCGGAGTTATTGTGTGGGCAGGAAAGTGCTATAGGATTTATTTTGCACGCGACAAGACGAAGCAACGGATCGACATGGCTTGTTGCATATAGATAGTTTGTAAATCAGGAGAGTGACATAGGCTGCTCTCTTTTGCCCGAACTTCGTCCGCGTGGTTTTTAAATGCAAGCGTAGACAGGGGTAAATGCTATTATATGTTTTTTTGTATTGTTTAATGCCATCATGTTGGTCGAGATTTTTTCGTGTTCAAAAAAATATAGTGGTCATATTTTAGTTTTTATAAGTTTATGATTTAATTTCTAGTTCATATGTAAAAAAACCGCGTGGAGCCGGTACTTAAAAGAATGCCTCCACTGCATCTCTTCCCATACATGTCGTAAAAGGCGACTAAGGGATAAGAACAAGATGCCGTGCTAAAGCGCGACAGGCTCGCAACCTCTCACCTTGGCACGGTACTACCACCGAGTTATGCAGCAGGTGGGTCTTTGTGCCTTACAAGCTACATGATATCTTGTCCGAATATTTATTGTGAAACGTGGTGGTCGGTGTTGTGCTGTAATTTACCGGAGTTCTTGCAGCACAACACCGATCGCTCTGCTTATCCCGATTTCGGGATTCAGCGTGAGTGATATGTACGTATGTATGTATGCAATATTATGTATGTATGTAAAAAATCCTAGTCAGGAAGAGGCTATCCTATTTGAGACGTAACCGTTAGTGATGCACATCAGGAAGCACAGAAAAAATCGGCCCGAAAGGCATTTGAACCGTGCCGACGTTAAAATGTGAATCGACCTTGCACAGAATAATGAAATTAACAGTAGTATAGCTGGAGTGAACTTCACTATTAGGTATGTAAAGGTTTTCCATATGTTCTTCACTGTGTACTATCTGAGCCCGCGTCTCCATCCGCGTGAATGTCCGGCCTACAATCAATTCAGCCTACTGCAGTAGCCGAGTGTAAGCGAATTGATGTAATACGGCGCATTATTGTTCTTAAATATCTCACTTTTGAACTAACTGCTAACTGCAATTATTATATTGTGAAGTAACGCTGAAGTCGATGCACCAGATAAACTAACTTTGAAAAATACAAAGAAAAATAACTGTTCAACGTGTTGTCCGAAGCGGGACTCGAACCCGCGTCCTTTATGCTTTATTTATGCTTATGCTACATATGATTTTATGCTTTAGCCCAAAATGTATAGCCATCCACCTGATATCGCGGTCAACGGTCAGGTAAGGCCGTGTTTTCCGTCCAGTTCAGTATAGCTTACCTGTATAGCACCCAGTATAGCTTACCTGTATTGCACCTACCTAATTCACCAAGGTATATTGGGCTGAAATTTCTGGTATTTAGAGGTGATGCATCCATGTCAGTTTCCATAAAATATTGCACTCTCTTTCTGCAATACTCGCAGCACTACAACAACCATTACTCCACCACCACCAGTGTAGCCGGCACGATCAAAGGGGGAAGCACTGACATGGCACCTAGTTCACCCGGTGTTATGGGCTCACACTAGA
>WYDE02124810.1:0-11408 GCA_009867175.2 Adela reaumurella
TGAATGAAGGTCGGTCGAAGCGGCTATGAAACATAGTTCATGTTTTCCATCCAGTTCAGTGTAGCCGGCTGGAATTGCGGGAAGCGCTGACATAGCACCTACCTTCATAATTCACCAATATGTTTAGGCTGACATCACTGGTACCAGAAAACTCGTGCATTAGGTGATGTAGCCTTCCGTGTCAGTTTCAATAAAATAATAAAACATACCTAATTTTTTTTTTTTTTTTGCAATGCCTTTCCAATATTCGTGCAAATGGAGTCGCGGGTCGCTAGCAGTTATCTTTCGCACTTCCGTCCAGTTTCCCACGACAGAGTCGCGACTTGCTGCGACTGCTGGTGAAGAACTCTTCTTTCTCCGCGGAGAAAGTCGCGAAACAATAGCGCCTCACTCCACGCAATCATTTTGTCGGAATCGCATCTATCTGACAAACTTCCTATCTGACGCACATCTTTTAGGAAACTATGTACTAAGTATACGTGCATTCTATACTAAAGTATGCATAGGTTATTCGATAAGTGTATCGGTTTTTTTTTAGCAGAGATGTCAACCTAATACACCTCGGCGTAATTTGAGAGTTTTTTTTCGTCTGCAAGTGACAAGTTGATGTCGGGTTTTTCTATCCTATTTAGAAAATAATTTTGTACAGATGGTAAAGGGTGGCAAATTACATCTTCCCCACAGGTAGATAGGCAGGTCCCATTTCAGTACTTCCCTCAAATTTCGATTTGAGGGAAGCCAAGGGAAATCGAGCCAGCTACACTGAACCGGACGGAAAACACGAACTACTTTCCATAGCAGCTTCGAAGAACCTTCACTCAGTACGGAGTTTAGGTGCTTACGCAAAAGCTGCCGTAGTCTGTACGACGTAGAGGTACTTAATAAGCTTAGCGAAGCGAAGCCACTTACTCGGCTGGCGTCAAAAACTATTGGTTTGTATGTTTGTCCGCACAACTCCTGGACGGTTCAGCCGATCGGGCTGACATTTTGTACTTTAATTCTATACTACATTTATTATCAAATACTGTATGTCAATAATGGATAATAGAAGACTAACGAAATAAATTTTTGGAGCGAATGTGAGTGGAAGAGTCGGGAAGGGTCGCCCTAGACGCACGCACCTAGAACAGATAAAGCAAATTCTCAAAAAGGGGCAAGTGCGCAGTACCCGTAACCGACGAGCATGTATGAAGAATATTGTGAGAGTGCAAGGTAAGTACCTCAAAGTCGCGTACAGGGTGAGACTATATGACCCGTCTTAGTGTAATTATTATGTAAATAATAAATACATATACACTTTTCTGCTTACCAGAAGGCGGACTTATTGCCGGAGGCAATTCTTCCAGGCAAGTTTTATGCACTACAATACATTCGTATTGTTAGTGTATACGTTTCCTCACCGTGTTTTCTTTAACCGGGGTGCATTGTAAGTTTGCACACAAATTTTAACTGAGATTTTAAAATCCCGAAAAATTGTGCGCATACCAGGTATCGAACCCACGACCTCTCGGGTGAGAGGCGTGCGCTCACCAACTAGACTACTCCGCAACCCAAAGGTTATTACATCCGTCCCATATTTGGGACGGATCAAAATGTGTGCTTTTTTAGTTTTGTATTTCGAACTAAACGACGACTGAATAAATAAATTCAAATACATTTGCTAACCAGTGATATATCACATACACACATGCATACTATCACGCCTCTTTCCCGGAGGGGTAGGCAGCAACAATTAAGGCCATTTGACACTTCCCTGATATACATCCTTTGCTACCTCCACCGTCACACATCATTTTATGCATGCTCGCTGGTTACGGGTGCTGTGAACATACCCGTTCCGTAAAAGGTAACCTATTTGGTCATGGTATGTTCGCCTAGGGCGGCCCCGTTCAAGTTCATATGGCCCCGTCCCATGTTCTGGGCTCCTCCCAGTCTGCGGGAGCCGCGGCATACAAGGCTGCAGCTTTCAAGGTGTCCAAGTACAGCTTCCTGCGGGACCACTTTGGATTTCTGCCCTTCTCCGTGGAGACCTTGGGGCCTTTGTAGTCGGAGGCTAAGAGTTTCACCGATTCAATCGGGAAGCTCTTGATCGGTAAACCTGGCAACCGCCTCTCCAAGGCCTTCTTTATAACGTAAACGAGTAACGCAGCGAGCGTGCTTGGCTCTTTCTGCGAAACCGGGACCTCGCAGATTTGTGTGAGATATTATTTATTGGTAATTTTTTTATAGGTACGTTAGTTTATTTTCTCATTAATTTTTTTTTTTATTTTAGTTATATTGTGTGTTATTTTTGTGATAAGAAATGTATAATTAACAAAGTTAACGTACACAATTTATTAAAAAAAAACAATTTTTGTTTTGGGACAACCCGTATTACAATTTTATAATAATATACAATTATATATAACACGATTACAATAGTTATAATTTTCGGCTCATTTGCATAAGATGTACACATAAGGTTTACAATAGATGAGATTTTTTTTCAGAAATTTTTTATTGAAAAATGCGCGTCACAAAATTTTGGGACATCCAGATAGACACCGAGCGATTCCTTAAGGTCAATTTTTGATTGTTTTCTATGGTACCATAAAAACATGACAGTGTGTTAAGTAAATACGTAAATCAAAATGAATCAATATCAACCGAAACTTTATGCATGAATGTAAAACATTCCTAAATTGTTTAATTATTTTGTAATTTTGAATACGCCATGCAAATCCAGACGGACACGGGGAAACGATTTCAATACAAAAGAGTTCAACGACCTAGTTTCCTTTTCAATTATAATGAAAAATTAGCGGCCATATTCGATATAATTTGCTTAGGACTATTAGCGTATAAGCGCTCAATAATACTCGAAGGTGATTACCTTACCAATTAATCCGTTGAATTAGCTAATCTAGTCTAGCAGGTACTAAATACGTGTACGTAAGTTCTAATTGAGAAAAGTTTCTTTTTTTTATCAGGTGAACTAACCATTAATAGAGTACCTACCTTACCTACTTCCTACGTAGATTTGGTAAGCGCCAATCTATCTCGTATGCGCGCCAATATTTACCAGTAATCATACCTAAGTTATATATTTTTATCATTTCGAGAACATTTTGGATTAGTGTTAGGTACCTTTGTCAGGAGCTGGATCTTGTAGGTCGTTGTCGCTAGCCAAAACCATTTCCAGCAGTAAAAGGAACACCCACCAGAATTTCACCATATTCACAGGTAAACATGTAAAACCTAAATCGCACGAAATATCGTCAACCGATCTTAACTTTCTTTAAAACCGTCAAGTTTTGGCGCGAAAAGTCAAACCGTGCGCCCGCGTTAGTGAATAGTGAAGGAATAGTAAAACAATAAGAAAAGCGAAGAAACACTCGCAGAATCGTTCCAGAACTTGTGGAACGTACGCCGTGAAGTCATGGTTTTATGGAGGCGCATACATATTACAAAGGGTCAGATTAGCCGAGCAAAAAAAAAACCCGCGAGTACTCGTCTCTGATGCAATAGATCTGGGTTTGATATCCACTTGATACAAACTATTTATAACTTTAGAATAGAATTTACTAAATCGCTGCCAACACTTCGGAAAAAAACACAGCTTAGTTGGCCACCGTGGAAGCGGGTGTAAAATGTAATATTTATAACTAAGAACACAATCCTCTCTTCAATGAAAAAGGATGAATGAAATGGCTGTAAAATAAAGAGAAAATTTGCTGTAACTATTGCAACGCAAACGGTTCCCTATTATTTTTAACCTCTGTCTGACCGAAATAATGACCTAAAAATATATTTAATAAACAAGGCACATTTACAGAGGTCAAACATAACGCAGCTCCTTTTTCGAAATTGTTAAAATTGGTGCATTATTTAATTTATATATTTATTAGTAGGTAAAAAATTAATTACCATAATATTGTATAGATAGATACCTACTGTGAGAAGTAAAAGTATATGGACTAAAAGCTAAACATGATAGTGAATTAGAAAAATGCGACTATTAGAAAAATAGATCATAATTAAAACGAAATATTGAATATGTAATAGGTATGCACTACAGGCTTGAAATATTGACTCGCAATTATAATAAATAATTATAAATATTGCGCTCTTGCGGGATGCCACGTGCGTCGACTCCTTGGCTCCGTCCCACTTACTTGGCTCCTCCAGATCTGCATGAGCCGTTGCGAACAAAGCAGCCGTCATGAAGGTGTTAAAGTATGTCTCGCTTCTAGACAACTTTGAATTTCAAACTTTCGCTGTAGAAACCTTGGGACCGTGGTCGAATTAGACAAAGGCTTTCTCAGATAAACTGGGAAAGCTTTTGGTTGAAACAACTCGAAACCGCGGTGCCAGGGTTTTCTTCATACGGAGAATTGCCATTGAGATTCAAAGATGTAACGCAGCGAGCGTACTCGGAACACTTCGTGACTGGGCTCCAGCAGATCTGCATGAGTTTTCTTTTTATAGGTTCTTTCGTTTAGTAGGTTTATTTTTAGTTTTTAATATTTGTATATAAGTTAGCTTGTATTTTTTTAAGTAGATATAGAATTTTTAGATTGTTTAATTGAATAAATTTCCAAGCTAAATTATTTAAAACAAAATATTAATTCATATTAATTAATGTTTTTATTATACAAAATTAAATTAAATCACGAAGTCGATTTGGTGGGCGCAGGTGCTGATGTGCACGGCCTCCTTCGCTTCATGGCATGTTTAACAATCGGAGCGAGACTGGCAGACGACACTTTGATCTGTTGTGACATTCAGCAGATGACTCCAAGATGGCGGTTCGAGCTGGAGGTTTAGATGGAGAGATGAACACACCGCAACTAGAGTGAGACGCACTTAGACACACAATCTCATCCGTTTAATGCGACAAGGAACAATCGGGACGCTGTTTGCATTTTTACGCTGTGAATACATGTTTTGTCAATTAACAATTCATTAATAAATCACTTATACTCGCTGAACAATCTACTAATTATATACAAGTATAATGAGGAAACGGCAGCAAATTTTGCTGCCAATCTGGCAGCAAAAGATCCAAACGAATTTAAATATTTACAGGGAAGTAAAGCCGCTAGAGACACGGATAAACGGCATCCGGTAGAGCATGTACCCATCCATGACTTTAATTAATTTGAGTTCCGTATGGCCTCCGCGTAATCAGCAAGAAATAAAGTTAAATATAGCACCTAGAGACACGGCGAAAACGGCATCCGGTAGAGGGTGGCCCGATGCATGCCGAAAATTAATTTTAGTGTTGGAATTTTGCCGTTCGGCATTAAATAAAATCTTTCCCTCCTGTCATGATGATACTTCATTTGGTCATATATCAGAAAGCACTGGTCCTAGATCCATCGTATTAGTACCTACAACGAAAAGTAAACAATATGGTTTATTTCAATTTATCATTTCATTAGGTATTATATATATGTTACAGGTATACTTAATATGAATGTATATTCTATGTGTATTTTATTTTTGTAATACTATCTGTATAATGTGTAGTATATGTAGAAAGTATGGTAATGTGTATTATATTTTATGTATGTATGTAGATTTCAGTATCCTATTAGTCTTATTTCTCGTCACTCTAGGTACATCTGCACTACCCTTTATTCTTTATATTCTGCATCTTCTCGTCATCACCCAAAGGTCGACCGTCAGAAAACGCTACTACAGCGGTCAGTCCGCCTTTTTGCGCTATCTATTCATCTGTATTTCTTGTTCTATGTTTCTGTGCAAATAAAGAATTTCTATCTATCTATAAACATCTCGTTGAGATCTATTCACCTGTCGTGTCAAAACAAGGCAATGCTCGAGTAATAATGACAAGACGTGTCAATGTTATCGATCAGAGATCGTAACGTTCCCACTTGTTTAACTAGGTATTATCATCATAAGTCGAGACGATTGTTCATTTCAACGTCTTCTGATTTCGTGAGATTGTAACAAAATGTAATGCAATGCAAATCTTATCGTCTCTTCTCTTGTTACTAAAGATGCGCCTTTATTTTTGTAACTATAAGATTGCTCTATCTAAGCAGTTAGTGTATAGTGTATTTCCATTGTTGTGGAGTTATATTTTATAATTGCGTCGACATGCTCACGACATCGTTTCAGTCATACACACGATTTCTAAATAATTTCTGAGCAATTTCGTTCTCATGTCTTCTTTGGTTGGTAGCCATTGCAGTACTTGACTATCTAGGTGAATGTAATGTAAGAAGGGCGCGTTTTCACGAAATTGTCTAAGTAGGTACTATCCTTTTGTGTACTCCTACTTTCCAACACATAACTACTAAGTTACGTCCATCTTCTCTACTTCTCATAAAAGAGAACTTCTGTCTGTATGTAGGTATGTTTGAGGTAAACACCGAAACAACTGAACAGATTTTGATGCGGTTTGCGCCAATTTAAAGAGTAGATCTTGAAGTTTACTATAGCGTATGTATATATCACGCTAAGTAGCCTTAGTGTTGAGCAGTATCAAAAAAAGTATAATAGTAGAACGAGTCAAATGGTAGATGGCGTTATAGGCCGGGTTCGGGGTGTGGCACGGAGGGGGATATAACACAAAAAGATAGTTTTAGATTTTGGTTACATTTCAATAAGACATTTCAATTACAATTTCATGGACACGTTTCCTTCTGCTGACACTCTAGAGGAGATCTTTTATTTGAACTCGTAAGCTGAAGTAAAAGATCTCACATAATCTCGATACTTATACTTTTTCCCTGCTATAGTTTATACATATTTTATTTAGGTTTTAACTTTGTTTTTTAGGTAGGTTTTTATTTATAGTTAGTTTAATATTTAGGTAAATATTTTATTTTAATATTATTTTAGATTTTAGAAATAGGTTTAGTTCTTTCTTTCATTGTAAATGTGTGTTTATATAATTACTTATAATTTATTTTAATAAATAAAATGTTTTTATGCATTTATATAAAAATAAAAGTACAAATAATATCAATTATGAATATATGAATTCTTAATATTAATGGAATTAATTATAAAGAAATTGTATTATGATCTTTCTGTATTTATTAACTGAAAATAAATGAAATGAAATGAAATGAAAAATGAAAAATGTTTATTAAAATAGAACATGTATGCTATTTATGCAGTCCCTCTCCCCTAAACTAGCTTCATAGCTGTAACATATGGGAGAGGTATTTAATAATTGTGAACTTATCTACAGTGGGTACATTTTTATTTATATTTAACATAAATAAGAGCATATAAACGTGATTGTGATTTGAGTGTGGTGTGTTGTAAGGTGGTATGTTGTGTAATGGTGTGGTATGTTGTAGTGTGGTGTGATGTAGTGTGGTGTGTTGTGTGTACTGTCATGTGGCGTGGTTTATATCCTATAGTTTAGTGTGCTGGTTTATAAGTTCATGCTTACTTTTATGTTGTTACATGCATTGTGTGATGTGTCAGTTAACCTATCACCAAAAGTTGTGATTCAATACTTTCATAATCCGATCCAATGAGCCAAATATGCACCTGTATTTTACATTTATAACGCGTCATTTTTCTTATGCCGAATTTGTTATCAGCTCTGTTATAAATATATGGACCTAGATACCATGCAAAGCGCTGTGCGAATCTAGTTTTTGTAGCCGGGACTGTAACTTGGTTTACGAATCTAGTTTTATGGTCGTGTGTAGGCCTAATATGTATGTCATTCATTTTCTGATGTCTTACAATCTCTGCTATGAACAGCTTACGCACACTTAGGAGGTTGCTTTCGCTTAGGAGATATTGTGTGGGGTATCGGAAAGGCTTCCTAAACATTACTCTTAATACCACTCTTTGCATAAATCACTCACTTCTTGGATAAGAGCCTATGACAAGGTAGCTACTTCTCCTTACTTCGGGTGACTCTAAAGAGAAATAAAGTATTGTGATCCTAAGAAATTTTAAAGATAAACTTTTGGCTGATTTTGGATGTAATATAATTATGTATATAAAGAACCAAAATTTTTTTCTCGAAGCTATTGTGTGTACCTTTGTAAAATAATTTGTTTTGTTGAATGTAGCTTCGATATCTAAGCGCAAACAAGCGTCACTTGCTTAAATTGGCGGAAAGAGCTCGAGGCGTCGACAAGCCGCCAAGATGTTACACCTTGGCGACACTCCGCCAAGCTTCCAATTAACTTCAGCAGGTGGCGTCTGAGAAATTCTATTCTTGAATCACAATTCATACTTATGTACTTGTATACAGATATTCCATTAGAGATATTTTTTCCAAAAAGAGGCGGTGTTTTTTTTCCGTCGCCTGTTCTTACATACATACATCCCATCACGCCTCATCCCAGGAGGGGTAAGCAGATAAAATGGAGCCCTATGTGACACGTTCCTAACATACTCGTACATCCTTTTCTTCCTCCACTGCCATACATCGCTTCATACATGCTCGTCGATTGCTGGTGCTGCGAACATGTCTTTTCCGAATAAGATTACCTATTTGGTCATGGTATGTTCGCCTAGGGCGGCCCCGTTCGGTCCTTCCTTCAAAACTGGTCCATACCATCTGTGCATAGCTTTTTGAAAACTTCCGCTCTTCTCGCGGCGACTTTATCGGATCCGACCATTCGTACAGAGCGTCCTGTTCATGTTCAAGGAGACGTCTGCTAGCTACGAGCTTAGAAAACGTACGTGTTACTTTAGTACACCTCCGTAATTAGTAAAATCCGATAAACTCGCCGCGAGAGGAGCCGGAAGTTTTCAAAATGTTGTTTAACAACCGCGTTAATATTAAAAGTATTGTAAGCATTATTTTCTCTATCCTTGTCGCTGTCTTCTTTGAATCCACATTTCTCTCTTACACATTTATTCTTCACTCTATCTTTCAAAAATACACCACATATTCTCGTCAATGACCGCATTTTAACTGCATTTATTCTACTTTCATGTCGCTATTGCCATACCCAAGATTCACTGCCATACATAAGTGTAGGGACCAGAACGGTATTATGGATAGCCATTCGTGCCATCTCCAAGAAAAGACCTGGTCCGTACAGGATGTACGGACCAGGTCATAAATCAATCTTGCGCATCCCAAATTTTATCTTTCGTCGCCACTATCACTCTTTCTTTCAAAACCTTTGCATACAAATTGCTGATTTAGCTGATGAGGCTTATGCCCCTGTAGTTCTTACATTCCTGTAGCGATCCCTTTCTTTTAAACAGACAGTAGAAAGATAATCGCCTTGCACCAATCCTTTGGTATGCGACTATGTCTCAAGCATTTGTTAAAAAGACATTGCAGAAAGTGCTCCACACCAGGGCAGCCATAACTAACCATTTCGACGGCAACATTATCACATCCCGCAGCCGTACAGAGTCTCACTGCTTTCATCGCCTTCAAAACTTTTTTTACGCTTATCTCATCCTCTTCATCATCACTTGTATCTTCATTCTCAACTATACTTCCTCTATCTCGATTATCCAACACACTGCACTCTGTTAAACCGGTATCTGTATTCATACTATCATCAAACACAAATAAGCTCCAAAATTATTCCTTCTAGCATGATACCACGTCGCCATCTTCCACTAGCAAATTTCCATTATTCGCTCTTATCAAAGTCACTTTTGCGTTCCTCTTAGCACCCTTGTATTTCTCGACCGCTTCCTCTATATTCTGACCACTGATTCGATGATAACACGCCATTCCAAGCTTTATTCTTATCATTCACAGCCTTTTCAACTTCCTTATTCCACCATGCGTCACCCGTTTGCTTTCTCCTGTACATAGTAATAAAATTACCCTATATTTCTCACCCTGTATTTGCGTTAGTTTTTCGTAGTTGTTCGTCAGTACAGAGGCATCCCGCGGTCCGATCTCAACGAAATTAACCATACAGCTACTCCTAGTGACACTGAGAAAGAATCGGGTACCACAAATCGCTTAAATGTATAAATATATTTTTTTAATGAGTGCCATTGACTTACTGCTTCATGCGCGAACAAAAATAAATAAAAGACGCTGCATCTCTACACATAGACGAATACGTGTGCCATACACTGGCCAGCCAGCATGCAGGCTGATGCAAGCCAACGTGGACAGAGGTGTTCGGTCGTTTTTGGGCATGGACGCATGACTTAGTAACGGGTGGCGCAAAAGTACTGGCACTATAGAAATTACTTATATTTTTTGTAAATGGCATCTATTGTCATCCTTCTATTTTAAATTGTGTAGTATCTAAATGCAAAATACACCAAAATAAACATGAACCGTTTTACCCCCCAAGAAAGTTTAATAATGTCAATGTTTCATCTATCGTTTTGGCGATTTGCACTGGCCAGCAAGATCGACCGATTTAAAAAAAATTTCGACCAATCGAACCGTTTCAGACTTCTTTTTGTGAGGTTTTTTGAAGTCCTGAGTCTCTATCAACAAGCCTGAGACTCTTGAAGCCCTAAAAGAGAATATCCGTCAAGGATGCGAGAACATATCGTCGGAAGTTATGTAAGAATGATGGAAAATGCCCGTATGGTCATCAATACTTGTGGCGGCGGTCATTTGGCCGATTTAATTTTCTCGACTTAATTAAATAAAATTTAAGACATCATATAAACATAATCCATAAGCAGAAACAAAATTGTTCATGCATAAAAAGAATTACAGCCAAAGAATGTCGGACCATACCAGTACTTTTGCGCCACCCGTTAAAATGTCCTATTACACTTTGCATGCGAAATGTATTTAGATTAAATTCTTTAATCAATTACGTATACATTCTATCAAATTTATTTGAATAGTTGGCACCATCGAGACGGGCAAAGATCAGTGTTTGTGGACAAGCAGGTAGCACTCGAAAATAATATGTACTCAAAACTAACTATTTCACAAGCTATCATAACATTAAAACTAAACTGTTAAAAATTAGCTAGAATTTCAATTAGAAGTTCAATTTATAATTAGTAATAATGCTTTGTATACTGAATTTTAAAAATTCATTAAAATTTAACTTGCCACACTTTCCTACATAACATATGAGTGTATACCATGTGAAATATCATTGTGGTTGTATCTTGACATAAGAACTTATATTAATGACGCTTTCAAACTTTTTGAAAGTTGATAATATTTACTTACTAGTCCAATTCCGACCAATAAACAAGATTAACCCCTACCACACCACCCAACCAACACCCTGTCGTTGGCTCAGTGGTTGCGCTATTCGATAACTGAAGCTAAGCACTTCCGAGCGCGGTAAGGTCTTGGATGGGTGACCGCTTGACCGTTCACGCTGGTCGTGGTTCGGATTTCCACGTCAGATTCCCTTCCCTCTCCTTACATGGTGGTAGGGGAAAACCCGCCCGGGTTGGTACCACCGCACTGAATGAAGGTCGGTCGAAGCGGCTATGAAACATAGTTCTTGTTTTCC
>WYDE02124921.1:0-11407 GCA_009867175.2 Adela reaumurella
AATTGGACAACGACCTTTTCGTCCGCCTTATAGCTGGCATGGCGCCTCGCTGGGCGTGGTTTCGTGAGGAGTGGTGTTATTGGCTGTGTCCGATCTTCTTTTGGGCACAGCTACCCATATGCAAGTTGTCTATAAAAAAAATTAAAAAAACATGGAAAGAAGCATTCGTGGTGCCTAACCACAAAATCGGATTAAAGCAACGAGTGGAGAACTATAGGCGTGTGTCCATCCTGTCTGTATTCATCAAGTTTTTGAACGTTTTGTGTATGACCGCATGTATCCAATCATCTCATCTAGCATTTCTTCTACCCAGCATGGCTTCATGCTTGGCCGCTCTGTGGTATCAAATCTTGCCACTTTTGTAGATTATGTAACAGCAACGATGGATGGACGGGTACAGGTGGATGCTATATATACAGATTATGAAAAATGCTTTGACAGGATAGACCACAGCATTCTAATTCACAAGTTAGGCGAAATTGGCATTCACGGCTCCCTTCTCAGGTGGATTGAATCATACCTGCGTAATCATTCGCAGACGGTAAAAATAGGCGCTTAAAGATCAGATTTCATCAAAATTCCATCAGTGGTACCTCAAGGATCTATAACGTCTACCTCTACAACATTGCAAAATGCTTCCTTCGTGCTCTGTTTCTGTTGTACTCTGAAGACAAAAAGATTTACATAGCGATTGAGAGTGAATCCGATTGTCAATCCTTACAGGATGATCTCGATAGTCTGGCGGAGTACTGTGCCTTCCATCGTCCTGACCTAAATATAAAAAAATGTCAAGTCATCACGTTCAGCAGAAACAGAAAACCAATGGTATTTACACAACATGCTAGGAAATATATTTACATAAATTTTTAATGGAGTGCCTATACAGCGTACAGATGTCGTTAGAGACTTGGGTGCTATACTCGACTCAAAGCTTGTCTTCAACAAGGATTACGAGCATATAATCGGCAAGGCTTACAAAATGCTTGGGTTCCTCATACGTACGTGTAAACTATTCTCCAACCCTGCGACGTTGAAGTTGCTTTACTTCGCCTACGTACGCAGTGTGTTGGAGTTCGTATCTCAAATATAGTCTCCTTCGTATGTCATGCATGCACAGCGTATTGAGAGAATCCAAAATAAATTCATCAAACATCTTAACTTCCGTTCAAATCACGTTTTTGCAAATTATATGAAGCAGCGAGACACTATAATAAGATGTATACCCTTGAGCCACGTAGCGCGCGCGCAGCCTGTCAATTAATATTCTTCCTGGCATGTTTGAAGCAAACTATAAAAGAAACTTTATTTTTTTCATTTTTATTTAATACCCTTTGACAATAAGAACGCAGACTGTATGAAACATCTGTAAGTGCAGTAGGTGGGTCTTCGTGCCCTACATGCTACTTGATGGTAAATGTCTTGTCCGAAAACCTTGCGAAACGTGGTGGTCGGGATTGTTCTGTAATTTACCGGAGTACTGACAGCACACCACCCATTGCTCTGTTTATCCCGATTGTCGGAATTAAAGCGTGATGTATGTATGTATGGATTTTTTCAAGTATTCACTAGAGTCCGAGGGCTCTCCACTGTTGTGATACAGCATGTCCACTATCTGTAAGAAAATAAAGAAAATTTGTTTCCAACTTTATAGACGGTTATTAACTGTGAACGGACATGCTGGCTTTCCGTGGACTTTCTCAAAGTATAATGCTGAATCCCGGCCACAGATTATTTCTGTTACCGAGACGTCAGCAAACGACGGCGAGTGTCCGGGACGCAGTTATGCATGCAGAATGCTCTAATGTAGATATATATAGGTCCTGCACACGCGCCGTCGCGTCCGTCGAATACATATGTATATACGTCGAAAACACTGTGTGGCCGAACGAAAGATTTTCTAAAATATAACGTGTGCGCACGCCTTATATGTTAAAAAGTCGAAAGAACGATCCTCCTGAATAATGGGCCTTCTACACGATTGGGTGGTTGTATCAACTAAGGTCACCTTGGTTAGGTTGTAGTAGAAATCGACCGTGTGGACATCGGTTGCCAACAAAATTTTTAATTATCGTTACCGAATTATTATTATTATCGGTTGGACGTGGTGGTGACGGCTGCGCTCGCGACCAAGGCCAAATAGAGGGCGTTGAGTCGGGTCAGGACTCGACCGTGTAGACGTCTGTTGCCGACCGCTTGCACGTCAGTTGTGTTCAATCAGTTGAGCAAGCTGGGCGTGCGTCGAATATACTGCTGAGCGTCAACAGTTTCAAGTAGAATGTCAACAGAGCTTTCGAGATGGCGAACGAGCGGGATATTTTAAGAGAATTCATTGAGCTGTTCAGCGATTTACCCTGTGGGATGTGTCATCGGATTCTTACAAAGATAAAAACCAAAAGACCCAAGCTTGGGACTTACTGGTGTACAAAATTAAACAGCTCGACCCAGAAGAAAACGTCTTTTTGATATTTTGAAAGGCAAGGCGCCATACTAGATACGTCTTGACTGCTAGCGGTCGAATAAAGCACTGACAAGTTGAGTCAACCACGCGATCGTGTAGATCCTATGACAATTTGGTTGACCCAACCAAGGTGACCTTCGTTGATCCAACCACCCAATCATGTAGAAGGCCTTTAAGGTCCCACGAAAACGTCCGTCTGTGCACGAACGGATCGCGCTCACATGGACTTTGTCCTCCGTGTGAATCCTTTGATTGTGTGTGTTCGTTCCATAGTTAATTTATGGTTTGTTCATGTGGATGCCTATCTATTGAGTTGAGATAATTTATTACGAATTATATTTTATGTGGTTTATAAAAAAATAACCCTCGGGGAATTTATTGAAGATGCGGAGCGAAGCGACCTAACCTAACCTATCAGCCTCCGTGTCGGGGATTTGCATGTCGTTTTCAATTGAAATACTTTAAGTAGGTATGTACTTAGTATTATATAAATAATAAAAAAAAATAATAATAAAAAAAAAGTTCGACCCTACCAAGATTCGAACCCACGCTCGTAGCAAAACATCATACCAATCCGCTACCAGCACCATTTCCACTAGACCATAGAACGCTGACAGAGTAAGGTGAAATAGGCATAACAATCAATCTATGGAACGAACACACACAATCAAAGGATTCACACGGACGACAAAGTCGAACACACACAATCAAATATCCACACGAACCACAAACGACCACGTGGGCGCGAGACGCTCCTCTTACCACGGCGTTAAGAAATGCGAGACAATGTTAAAAAAAAATCCTACAAACTTTTAAACAAAACATAACAAATGTTTCGGGCTTACGCTACAAAATTTAATAAGACATTTAAATGAAGTATCATGGAAAGAATTAACCTTTCCGTCTAAACTCTTACTCACTTTAAGTCCTGTAAAGCCTGAATTTTCTCTCTTAAAATTGTTTATCTCAGTATGGCCTGGAGTGTACTTTATATTATCTATCATTCATCCACCAAATAATACAGGTACATAACTGAGAAATCGCCGAAAATGATGCGATTATTTCTGTAAATATAAGTATTACTATAATTTTAAAAGTTAGCTCAACATAACTAGTGTAAGAGCTGGAAACTACTTAAAAATATAAAACGCTCTAAGTCTATCTATCACACTTTTTTGTTGTAAAATGTTATCACTTGCTAAAGAAACTAGATTTTTCGATTTTGTCGATCTTATATTCCCCTTGAGCTTTGCTTGAAAATGAGAGCATTTTACCACAAAACGATCTACCAAAGTTTTACCTGCACCTGCGGTGTCTCAAGTCTCAATAGATGAGGAAACATAGATTGCCTGCAGCTCATGCAGCATTTCGGTTCACACAGCTTGTGCCGGGATTGATGACAACCATGGTCTTTACCGTGTTAAATAAAAAGTTAAAGAAAATTTTATTTATAATAATTTTAATTAGGTAATATAATTATTAAAAAAAATAATTAAACATTTTTGGTAGTTTTTTTTTTATTTAACATAACAGTATGGATTTATTACTCATATATTTTTTTTTATCGCTTTTATGATTTCTTGCATACCAACATGTAAAGTGACTACACTATTTAGCTTTCCTGCGCGCCCTCAACATAGCGTAAGTAACCTTATCGTGGCATCTGCGATCTGGTCGTGGAATGGCCTGCAGATTATCGCCTCTGCTAATGTTCCAGGCTCGTCCTAGCAAGTATCTCCAATAAGAATAGGTACCCACTAAGTAGGTACTCGTTTGAACGAAATATTTCGAAGACCTAATGGTTCATTTATCGTTGATGAGACCACGTTTAGTTCTTGTTTCGCTTATATTTTCTTCATGTTCCCTAGCTGCTGAAGAAAAACAAAAAAGTTTTTCACATAAACGATTATTTACCGACTTGAAAAAAGAAGGGGGAGGTTCTCAATTCGGGTGAATTCTCTTTTGTGTATGTTACGCGATATCTGTAAACCGATTTTAATGATTCTGTCTTTGCTTAATCTTTTTCAGTGGTGTTCCTATGAGGTCAAGATCTGATGATGGATTCAGAAGATGTGAACTCCTCGATAACTAACGAGCACGTATGTCATTGACAAAGTATATTGAAGGGGGTTGTATTAGATACCGGTCCGGTGGTTAGGATGCGGTGGGATAATGATAATAGGAAAGGTGGGGGAAGGTGATGGGTGGTTGGGGATGGTAGGCGGAGGTGGGGGAAGGTGGACAGAATGGGGGTGGTGAAGGAGAGGGTAGGGGAGATGGAAGGTGGTGGAGAGTGGGGGAGTTTGGGGATGATTGGTCAAGGTATGAGAGGGGTTAAGGTTGTACGTTTAAGTATAGAAATTTTAATCTTAATCAGGAAAATACGGAAACCAAATAAAGAAAACGTTCGAGCCGGGGTTTGAACCCGGGACCTTTGGCCTTAGCTATCACTGTTATACCAAGACTTGCATGCTAAGCAAGGAAAATAAAATGAATTTTTTTTTATAGAAGTTTTAGTTTTCAATTTTGACATTAGTTAGATATTTGAAGTCCGTTTTTAATTTATTTTTTGGATTTTCATGATTTGTATTTGCTAAATACATAATACATTGTTTGGAGATATAATTAAATAAGAATTCAAATAAAAAAGTAAAATCATAACACAGAAAATTATTTACATAATTTTCGGAATTTTCAACCGAGGTTTATGAATCCCTAAACGCTAGTGGATTTTCTCTCGATTTCACGAATCACAAGTAATGTGTTGGAAACATCTATAATATTCACGAAAAATCACTTTTGATTCCACATAAAAGGGTTTCACCCTTCACGTCTGAAAGCCTATTCGAAATCACCGCCCTTACAAAATCCTTTTCAGTCATGTATCCTTTCTGAATCAACGCAGCTCACCCGATAATTTCCTGTATACTTTTTCTAATCCACTGGTTTTAAATGAGCACGCTTGAAATTTCATTTTCACGGGACTGAACCCTTTCAGTTAATATCGCCATATCTCACACAATTTGTGGCACTGAAGGACCACATACCCTGGTTGCTATATTTTAATATTCCTTTATACCTACGTATATTTGTGTGTCAGAGTGGGCAAACAGTGGAATGCACTTCCTGCCGAGGTTTTCCCGCAGCGCTACAATCTTGGGTCCTTCAAACGTAGTGTGAAGGTACACCTGTCCGACCGGTATGGTACTCCAGGACCCATGTAAGTCGGAGTGCCTATGGGCTTCGTCGGCCGCTCTGCGTAGCTGACGTGCTCCATATGCCGCGCTTAACATAAAAAAAATAAAAAAATAAAACTTCTTAGGGTCATTTTCCACGAAGGAAGTATATTTTCTTACATTGTTAGATTCATACATATATACCATGAAGCCGCTTTCCCAGAGGGGTAGGCAGAGGCCTTTTACGAAAAGGGCAGCTCGCAAAAACCGTAATAGGCGCGCTCATATGAAGCGTTGTACAATATGAAACAAAGCGAAGGAAGTAAAGGATGTATGTCAGGAACGTATCAAATGGCGCTCAATCGTATCTGCCTAACCCTCTGAGAAAGGTCATGATGGTACGTACGCACGTAGGTGTTAAAAACTCTTAATGTTTATCTGAGAAAGTAACTACATCATTTTAACGATATTGTAAGCAATCGTCTAGCCTCGGCTAGCCTTTTGAGAGAGGCTATCGAGCGCTTTATAAGCCTTTTGTCTTGCCCGAGTCTGTTTAAATTCATGAGCACCCGCTATTCTCTCAAAGCCCTAGAAACTGAGACCTGGAAATGTACCTTTAACATTTTATTTATTCAACAAGAAGTAGTTTCAAGAGAAAGGCACAGATTAAAGGAAAATATTATAAAGTAAAATTCGTGTTTTGTGATCTATTGCATTCTAAATGTCTAACAATATATAAAAATGAAAGGTTTCTGTACAGGGCCTGACTTATCTGAAACATCGTAAAATTAAGTATAGTTTTCTGCATTATTTTATGGAAACTGACCTGGATGGCCACATCACCCTAATGCACCAGTGATGTCAGCCCAGTGCACACCTTGGTAAATCTTCTCATATCATGGAAATGAAAGAGGCCTGTACCCAGCAGTGAGGCGAATAAAATGGCTGCCAAGAAGAAGATGCTTACTCTTAATCGAAGCGGCTACACTGAAATGGACGGAACACAAGAACTATTTTTCAGTCTTCATTCTGCATGTGAAATTCAATGAAATTTAACTTTTATTGAATATGATAAAACTACTAAGAAACATGAAATAAAATTAACTAGAAACTACATAACAATATTAAAATAAAATCTTTTAAATTCTATCTGAGGACGGAGAGGAGGGTCCCCAAGACACTCGCCGCGTTCCCCCTCTGGATTGCGATGCCGACCCTCTGCTTAAGGTATCTCTTCGCCCGAGGGTCAAATGTTAAGGTTTTGAATTTTGAGCCTAAAATGTCAACACATTTTTTTGCTTCCTTACTTGTGAAATTGAAATTACGAAGGTTTCATTCGTGTTGTTGTTTAAGCCTCAGTGGATTTTCAGGACTTTGTTCATTCTATAGCTTTTGGAATATTTTTTTATGAATAATGAGCAAATACTAAGTACTTCGCGAGATATTAAAGATTTAAATTTCGAAAAAAATGCGCCTCTCAAAAACGAGCCGTATTCGAAACTCGTGACGTCATTTGACTGGTCCCACACATAGAAAAGATAAATGTTTACAATTACATTTTCAATTTAATAAATTAATAGATCTTTCAAAAACTTTAAGACAAAAAGAAGTAAAGAAGTAAATAAAAAAGTTGAAGGTTTACAAACCAATAAGACTATATTATAAAATATTCCTGTAAGAAAAATACCGATGTTTACATTTATCGAAGATATTTTGATTAAGGAAATATAAAAAAAATTTAGGCCAAAGGTCCATTGAAAAAAGCTGTAGAGCTCAAGTTTCACTTGCACACCGAGGGTGTCGCCCTGACATCAATATCAAGAATTTTCTTTTTCCGTATATGGGCCAGTCAGATGACGACACAAATTTTTAGTCTGCGCGTTTTTAGTGTGGCGCATTTTTTCTAAACTGCCAACTTTCTTCACCCAAACCGGTGTTAAAAAAAATCTCAAGAATAACTTCGCATTTTATTGTGATTCGAAAAGAAATTACATTAAACTTTAATTATCACACAAACTATACACTTAAAAAAAATCTGAACTTCTACTAACTGTGAGGGTCAAAGATCAGTTGCATTAAAATTTAATTTATACCGTTCAAATTCCAGCTTAATGAAGTCAGTATTTCTTGAGTTCTTCGGAAATCAGACGGAGGGACCGAAATTGCTTTTGGTAATAGATTTTTTAACGAAAACTTAAAAATGATTACATCGCAACCTTTTGGCAAGATCCGCAGATAGCCCAGCGTTGCCGTCCCCAATCCCTCGTCGCGTCTATTCGGGCATAGACTGAGAGGACTATGCAATAAGTAAACTGTGATGCAATGGAGGCCGCGTGTGTGATTTCATTCCTTTACTGCGGGACCTGATTTCAGTGAGCAGGGTCCGGGCGTGTGCATTGCTTCCGCTGATTTCTATAAAAACTTTTACTTCATGAGGGCAATCCCTGCTTAATAACGACGGTGAGGCGTACCACTTTTTTGTACTTATACCTACATATATAGAATGAAGGGCTTTTCATCGTTTTAACGAACAAACGCTGCCTCAGGTTTTCACTGAATCAGTAATTTGCGAAATTTATGTTTTTTACTGCACGAGCCTGATGGATGACTGGCATATTAAAAACTAGGAAAAATGAATTGAATATGACGGTAAAATATAAAGCGAGTCATTATCCGAAAGTTGGAATAAAGCGCGAAGCTTCATTCCAACTCTTATTTAACTTTCTCTGTCCTAACTTTGGAAAATATGTTAATTGCCTTCTTACGAACTATTCTTCCGAGTTTCATACAACGGCGACATTAAAAATTACGTTGATTTCATTTCTTTCTTTTCTATTTTTCCATGACTAGCAGACGCCCGTATTTAATTGCGGCCTTTTCTTAACGAGATTAAATCTCAGTCGTCGTATTTTTAGACAAAAAATCCCGAGGTTTTTTGAAAATTTCCCGCAATTGAGATAACCCTTTGAGACCTTTCCGATGCTCATTAACATTATTCTGTGAGTCGGCGCTAACGATATTGGAAACTGTTCTCGCCCCTCTATTTTTGTGGGCGATACCGTTTCAATGCTAATAGCTATCTGATAGCCTTCTTTTATTCACAAGAACACGATATCTCTGTAGATCTCAAGCATTCAAGGTACATATTTATCGCTTGATAAAAAGCCGAAATACGAAATATTCGAGTATACCACCATCCATAACGCGATGACAGGTAGGTATCTCAGATGGTCCAAAATGGATTACTCGCATCCTATGTGTCACTCAATCGTGAGTTGTGTCGCGTTATAAGCTTAAAGTACCCTAAACCTGTTATTAAGACAAATTTTTTTAAATTCAGTTCCGTACACAGTAGAAGACAGAATACCTACCTATACGTATTTAAAGCCGTTTATTAATTTTTTTTATTAATTCTATTTATTATTTCGATCAAAAACCAGGGAATGCGGAGAAGGCGATGTGAGGCCAGAAAGGTTTATTTTATATACTCTGTCATTTCGATCATGGATCATGAATTTGTAAATGAACCAAAATTGGTCTACATTGCTCAGAAAATGTTTCAGCCGAAGGTCAAGTAGGTATATTACTCAGCTGATCACCCGTAGAACACACGGTGCAAGTATATCTACTCGAATTAGGGCTATGCACATATAATAAACAAACAGTGGGTCGTTTTTCGGTCAGATTGACAGAAGACCTGAAAAGTAGTCATTGGACTCATCCAACCACCAACAAACACCGACAAACACCAACTCATTCAATATCGGGTATTTCAATACCAGAGCACTGTTTGTGGTACTGTGAATTTGAAAAGAGCTACATCCAAGAGTAGACAGACACAGGTTGATGACGATAATTTGGTTATGAAACAATAATAAAATACATAAGTATCTAACCATCGCTGGGTATAAATTTATTATTTCAAATAAAAATATAACTAAAATATAAATATTATAAAATATAACTAAATAAACTTGAGATATATACAAGGTAGCAGCACAAAATGAAAACAAAGTAATTAATTATAAGGATTTATGTCCTTAAGAGATTTGTTATACGTCTATTGCAACATGTACAAACACCTCTGCACAGTGTAATGTTCTCATTACAATGTCGCGTTAAAGACAACACCGTTTCGAAATCAACCTGTGTACACAGCGACCTCTTGCAAACGACAAAATATATTATTTGTTCCACCATGTCTGATGCACGTCTTTAACCTAAGTAATATTTATGTTTTGCGCACGTAAGCCTGAAGTACGTTAGCAGTAATGCAAATAGTATTTAAAATTACTACAATTACAAAGTTTTGTTAGTTTTTTTTATCGTATAACTACATGTGAACGATCAGGCCTCTTCCCCGGAGGGGTAGGCAAAGGCAATTGAGCGCCATTAGACACGATTCTGATATATTTCGTTTGCTTCATCCACTGTCATAAATGGCTTCATACATGCTCGTCGGTTACGGCTACTGCGACTTGCCCTTTCCTTAAAATCTTACCTATTCGGCCATGACTTTTGTGTCAACTGAATTTATTTTCATTCATCTTTGTTTCTTCTTTCTTTGCAGTCATTTTATTCGCCCCACTGCTAGGTACAGGCCTCTCTCATTTACATGATACTCGTATGAGAGGATTTAGTCATACACTTCCACGGTGACCAACCGGCTTGGAAGTGGATTTCGATGTTTTTCTTCACCATTTTATCACAAATTCTGAAGTAATAAATTATTTATTTATTTAATAAATATTGTGCTCCCAGTGGGGATCGAACCCGCACCTCCCGCTTGAAAGGCGTGCTCTTGCCCGCCTGACTAATCTGACACTCACTTTTCTTTCACACATTCATTCAATACAACCATGACAGTTTGATTCTTCACATTTGAACTAGCTTTTACCCGCGGTAAATCCTAACCTGACCCGCCCCCCGCACTCCGAAACCGGCCCAACACCCCCACGCTTCTAACGCCGCCTTGACCCACACGAAGGAATTAACCGTAGCGTTGATGTTTTTGAAGAAATCCTTAATACATTGAAGTATTTTCTTTTGCCCACGGTTCGCCCACGTTAAGTATTTAAAAATAGTATATCCGGCTCATTAACTATATCCGAGCATATAATTTCTTAGATCCGTTGCTCCGTTATCGCTTGAAAGAAGGACAAACAAACGAACAAAATATTGTGATAATGAGCTTTCTCTTGCTCTGTCAGTCTGAAATACTGATCCTTAGACAATTGAATTCTTACCAATATTTATGATCTATTTTGGTCATCGATATCACTGAATGACACAGCAGACTAAATTAATGGCTATGTAACTCTCGCGGCTTTCGTTTTATCATTTCAGTTAGCATCGCATAGCATGATATTTTTAATATTTCTTCAAAAGGTAAAAGTGGCGTCAGGGGCTGTTCCGAAGGGTGACAGGGAGAGACTCAGGACTTAGGCGCCTTTACACATTCTACATACTATACATACATACCATCACGTCCCTTCCCCGGTGAGGTACGCAGAAACAAATGAGCGCCATTTGACACGCTCTCAACATACATCCTTTGCTTCTTCCACCATCATACATCGCTTTATGCATGCACGTCGGTTATGGGTGCTGCCAAGCTACCCCTTCCTTAAAACTTTGTCAGCCTTGATAGCTCAGTGGTGCAGACAGTCAACTGTCGCTATTGATTGTCAAGCAACGATGGGTGACCGCTCGACCGTTAAAGGCTGACCGAGGTTCGGATTCCTCGTAAAACTGTAGGTCCCTTCCGTCCTAA
>WYDE02125032.1:0-11407 GCA_009867175.2 Adela reaumurella
CCGTGCCAAGGTGAGAGGTGGCGAGCCTGTCGCCCTTTAGCACGGCATCTTGTCATTATCCCTTAGTCGCCTTTTACTACATGCAAGGGAAGTGATGCAGTGGGGTGGTTCTTTTGATTACCGGCCCCACACGGTGCTAATAATGATCTAATGATTTTATTGAAAAAAAAACATATTATACAATTTAAACCAAAACTCTGGGACTACCCCTGAAGTTCGCACTGCGCAGTGTACCTCGGACCGGGATTCCGTAGGCGGTGGTCCACGTCGTGTACCCCTAACGCCGCTTCTGGCCAATTTCATCTTCCTCTGCGTGTTCCTTCATTTAACTTAAAGACATTTTTAGGATATTTCTGAAAATCTGCATCTACTTTAGCACTTTTGGTCCTCATGATATCTGCTTTTCTGAGTGGTGGTATTGATAGCTGTGGTGTTTTAAAAGATTTTGTGATTTAAAATATAACTAAACGGTTATTCTAAAGGTTTGGCTGTATTACAAAAGCGAAGAATTGCTTTGGGATTGGCACTCTTTTCATAGTTCACGTCTGTAGCTGTTCCGTGTGGATTATATCTTAATCTTCTTGAATGACTCATCCGCATTTGTATTTATTTCTTTGCATTTTTCTGTTAGCATTTAGCAGTTAGTTGGCATTTCATATATTCCGCACGCCTAACTCTCCATAGATTATTATTGCACTTCTTGTATTTCAACAGAAAGTTCCCCCAATAATCTTTTTGCTCAATAAAACTGTTAATAAAACAGTCGTAATAAATAAGAATAAACTAATAAACGCGATACATACAATGGCCGCTCTGCACGCTCTCTCGTGCGTGAGTCTGCCCACGAAACATATTCACCTTCCGACATGTCCCTCTGACCACATAAAATTAAAGCTCGCAGACAGTTTTGCCCGTACCCTTGTATTCACATCTAAACAGACCCTAAATCTCTCAGACTTGCCTGTGATGGGCGTGTCTGTCGGACATCTCTGATAATGAGTGTTCCGCTGTAATCCAGGTGCTACAATAGTCTAACTCAAATTAGTTGTAGGTGTGAACACCATAGCATTTTACTCTGCCTAACAACTATGACCGTGTGTGTCTGTGCAGACTGAGCGAGCTACGGAGCGTGCGTCAGATGCGTGATGTACGCTTGCGGCAAGACAGCGAGCGACGCGACCTCGACATGCAGCTGCTGCAGCGCGATGTGGCGCGTTTGCCGCCCGCAGCGGCCGACCACCTGCGCCAAGCACACTACACACTCAGTCTGTACCTCTCTACCACTTCACTTTCATCTTAGCATTATGTGGCCCTTCAGCCGGACATTTGGTACTAGCTGAGGTTGTAGATCTGCTGGTGACGGAAGTGGGGTGACACTATTACGTTAATGTAGTCTCGAGTGCGGAGTCAGACGGGACCTATTTCTCTGCGGATCTTGTCATCTGTGTGTGCAACAAAATATTAATGCCTGGTTCAAGTACTGACGAACAAACTTTCCAAAGGTGAGGTCCGCGTCAAGGCCTCGCTATGAGGAGCAACACGCTGGGGTGCCTTTTCTCAGTTCAGTGAGCTTTCAGGTCTCTGTGTGTGCTGTACATCATTGCGCAGCGTAGTATGCAGTATCTATCTTTCATTGCGAAATAACATTGCTCTCGTCTATTGATCCCTTCGGGCCCCACTAATAGTCACACATGCACTAATAGGTCCCAAGAATCCGCATTGAGGGAACCCTTGCCCACCCAGTTACTGCACAAAAAGATTTCGGAGTAATAGTGTCCCAGGACCTCAAATGGGAACCACATGTATTAGAAGTTGTTAAAAGAGCAAACTCACTCCTTTACATGATCAGAAAAGCTTTCTCGCTACATTAATCCAGAATTATTCCCCAAACTCTACAAAACTTACGTCCGTCCTCTCCTCGAATACTTCTACCAAGTGTGGAACCCCCCTACTTCATGAAGGACATTGAACTACTGGAGAAAGAGCAAAGGCGGGTAACCAAGATGGTTCCATCCCTGAGAAACAAGTCATATGAAAGTCGCTTGGACACACTGGGTTTTACTACACTAGAACAAGGGAGACGAAGAGGGAACCTTATCGAAACATTAAAAATTTTAAATGGGTATTACGACGTAGCCAACCTTAATTCAATGTATACAATGAATACAAACGAGAAACTACGTGGACATTCTTTAAAATTAAATCGAAACAGCTTCAATTCTAACCCAAGAAAGTACTTTCTAACTGACTGAGTGGTGGACTCTTGGAACAAGCCACCACAAGAAGTGATAAGTGCTATCTCAGTGAACTGTTTTAAAAATCAACTTGACAAGCATTTAACACTTTCCAAACAAATATAAATAAAAAGGTCTAAATAAACCAATAAAAACAAAAACATTAGATAAATCATAAAAAAGTCACTCAACAGGTGAAGTACACGCATCAGCTTCAAGCAAGCTTCTAGTGTATATACATAAATAATAGTAATAATGCCTCCTGGGTAGTGCAAATGAGCAAAAAACAAGAGTGTAGACCACATGGTCAACTAGATTCGCTACCACATCCAGCGGTTCCTTATACCGCCATACAGTTCACTGTTTTTCAGCACATATTCCGGGCTAGATCAAAAGGCAGAGGATCTATATTGATGAGGTGGCGCTGTCTTTAGACTCCGGAGTTCCGTACAACCGGATCCGATATAAATGGGTACTTTGTCTCATGTCTATTTTGTATGGGATTTTAATGACATTATTGTATTCTTATTTTAAGAAAAAAAAAATCTTCTAATTATTGTAACTGGATCATGAAAACTTGTTTGCCTCCATACCCTTTACATACAATTTTTAAACGAGCGACATTTAAATGAAACTTTTATTTTAGGAGCAACTTGTTCAGGAACCCCACTTTTCTTAGTAATTGTATGGCTATTGTCTCGAAAACCGTGCACGTTTTACTGAGGTCATGTTTGTTATTATGACAAGTCATGACCAGACCTATCCTCAGATTCTGTCTGGTCCACTCCTAATGAGACCTCCTGTATAAAAATTATTGCTCAAAGGTACCATGGTGCTGACGTAGTCTAATCTGTTAGCTAGCCCTATAAATTTTAAATTAAATTAAAGAAAAAAACGCTGCTGTTTAAACTTTATTAAGGAAGGGTACAACGTATGCCTCAAATCCTCGAGGTCTGACAGTGGCTGTTCTCCTTTAAAATTCTTAGGGAAAAAATCACCAGCAGAGGGAAAGCAACATTGTCCAACTTGTTGATGAAATCCTTCTCAAAATTGACAGTCTTGCCGTCCTGGCTACACAAAAGGCATGGATTTACGATAATTATTTGACATCAAAATGTTAATGGCAATGTCTCGTCTACGACTTCTCTAAGAAAGATATAACCTTTCTAAATTGGACTCTTTAGTGAACAGACTCCTAAAATCATCGTTTGGGCTGAATGACCTGGCTGATCAATCAACGTTTTACAGATGGCACAATATCTTCTGACCGCACATTAAGAAACGTCGACATTTCATCAAAAGCCAAGAATTGTCATACGATGTATTCTCAAAGACTTGTATGATATATCTAGGTCTTCTCCCTATCAATACTCGAGCCATCATATCTTCTCTAGAAGGAGAGCATGTGCTCCAGGAGTCTGCACATCTGTACTAGGACGTCTGTTTAAGCACTAGCTCAGCGCGTAGTCTGCTGAATACAGCTTGTTGATACAATGAAACGTGTAATCACTTACACTGGCAGAAATGGCCTTTAGTCAATTTGTACAGGTGCAGTTGAATCCTCACTATATTCTTGTGTGTAATTTATTGTTATGTTTTCAGCGAGGGACTCACAAAGTGCTTCAACGGTGCTGCTGAACTGGCTGCGAGGAAAGAGTACGCCTAAAGTAGTGCACATGTAGGCAGGGCACTGCATGTAACGCCTTGTAGCGGCGTTCGTTTAAAATAGTTAGGTGTAATTACCAAAGGGTTTTAACAATAATTTTCTTTTCATTGTATTGTATACAATAAATTATTACTATTTTATTTTATTCTAGGCTTTGTTTATTATTTGCCGTAATTAATATTGCTAACTACAGCAAAAAATAAACCTAGCCTATTGTATTACGTTGATGTTATTGCATTTCTTTTATAAATTTGTAAGCAAAAATAATATGAACCTATTTAAGTACTATAAATTCTGTTTTACAAAGTCTCCATTTTATCCTTAGTTATCCAATATTTAGTTTAGCGGCGGTTTGTATTAAGGAGCGCTGAAGCGTTGACTTCCCACATAAATTAATGTAGGTACTAGAAATAATGAGTTAATACCAACGCATAACAAAAAAAAACAATACTATATAAATCATTCGTAAGTATGTACGAGCTGACTTACGAGCGCTCGGGATTAGCGCTCCTATGAATAGAATGTCCCGAACAAAATTTGTACGCAGGAAAGAAAGAGACGTACCTGGGTACGTACGCGTGAGACAGGGCATTTCTTACGCAAAATATAGTGAATGAGGATCGGCGCTCCAGCCGAGATGCAGCCGAATCTAGCCAAAACCGGAGGCTCGCACGCATCAAACACTAAAACGAATGACTATAATGGGCTGCACGCACACGCTTATAAACAAAATAGCGAGTGTCTAATGTTGCAGTGATTGCTGTTAAAATTATTTACTGTGCTATTTATTTACTAGCGCTGTCACTGATAGCTACAGCAATAAACCTTTGATAATTTTTTTTAATACGCGTGCGCTGCAGCTTGTTTGTGCTTCAGCAGTAGGGCTTGATTGGAAAACGTTGTATGCAAACAAGCGCTACAATAGCGATATAATAAATACGATGGTTGAATGGAAGTGTTGCAACACATTGCGATTGACAACAACAGAATAAATAAGTAGTGAGAGACACAGAGCGTGAACCCCCGGGGCTGACACCCACCAATCGCCGCTGATTTAGTTATGTTGTGAAGGAGATCTACTACGCTCTTCAGTAATAAATTATACTTCTTTAAGTAAGGTCCTTAACACTAGGTTGTACGTATATAAGTGCGAATTAATAACAGATTTGCCGCCCATATTGTACGACCACTATTTACATAGTGTTTTATTGTTTTAAAACATTTTTTTTTAATTGGTGGAGCGAACGAACGATTACGACCGATGCGTTTTCTTTTCATTGTTAGAAAATAGACATTCATGAAAGGTAAACAACGTGTTTGTTTTACAACAACAAGTTTTACAGCACGTCTGTCGCATATATCGAGCATTCCAATTTATTTTATTATTTTATTTTCATTAAATTCGTTACTAAATGATACCTAAAAACTTTATTGCGAGTAACCAAAAATAAAATTATGATCCACTTACATACTCGTAAGTGTCGATTTGTTGATATTTTATGTGGATGTAAACGTCCACGAAAATTAATTGGGGGTTTAAGGTGCTTTTATGTATTTTACTTACCAGGCAATTATTTTATTTGGTCGAATGTACTCCATGACTTCTCTTCGTTATTTTTTGTGGTGAAAGAAAAATGAGCCAACAATTATTTTACTGTAATTGTGTAGGTACATCTAAAATCAAAGTTTTGTGGATTAAACTTTCATCAGATCCGTAAGTATTGTGCATTTTGTAAGCAAGGGCTACGAAATTTTGTATAATTTTATACACAATAAAATAATCAAGTTTATTCATCTGAATTATTTTGTTTCATAATTTTCAGTTCCCGTTTTTCTTTCACTTTTTATGTTGCAATAGTGTACCTGGGTACATTTAATAATTATTATTTCATCTTCTTTGCATATGAAATATAACTACCAGGTTTAATTAATTTAAAATAATTTAATTATACCATTACTACAAAAATAGGTAGGTGAACGGATGTATTTTCTTTATGATGAATAGGAGAATACAATAAATATTTTATGTACATATCGCATCCATAAAAATAAACTAGCATATCTCAAAAATCCCAACTTTAGGATAATGACGAAACTTCATTCATATCATTGTTGATTGACTTTTAATGTCACACCGCTGCTTCTAAAACACATCTGAAAGAAAATTTATAAATAGCATTATGTATAGCTTTTGAGATGTATATTCGGAATCTCAATCAATAAAATTGTGTGATAGTACTGAAAAAAATTATTAGGCCTAAAAGAAACAAGGTGTTTCAATTTAAACGTGATTATAACCAAATTTACAAGACAAAGAATTATATAGATTTACGATACGCCTATATCATACGGACATCAATATTATTGAAAAAATATCGCCGATACTTTTTATCGGTAGTTCTTGGTATTAAAGTGAAACATATAGGTCTAACAAAATCTGCTTTCACATTTTAAAATGAACCGGTGCAATTGGAATATTATTGCCTCGTAGGTTTGAAAACCTGAATTTTTCGTGATGTACGGGTGCACTTCGATATGAAGCAATAGACAACACAATATTCGTTCCGACTGCTGGCATTAGACGGGGTGATGCACTCCCCGACTGGCGCATGCTTAAAATCTCGCCAACAGTCAAACAGACATATATTTTTTTCTCAGCAACGCAAGCGAATCTTGCAGTATTTTCACCTCCAAAGGCAGATTTTGATTTTGCATCTTTCCTAGAAAAAGTCAAAACTGTTTTTTTTTAAGTTATGCCAGTTTGTTTTCAAAGGTGCGATATGTAGTTATATAGTGTTGGATAAATATTAGAGATACCTACCTAAATGTGACATTGATGTACTGGATATCGCATTTACGTTCAAAACTGTTCCGTACGAACGCAACGAGCACTGTCCGAACATGCCGCCTAGCACGTGACTAGTTGCTGTCGAAGTATATGATGCCATGCACTCATTTTCATGAGAACACGTTTCGAACATTTTGAAGTAAGTATAATATCGCGACACCTAGTATGTCAGTGACATGTCATAATGTGTAATATGTTGGCGTCTGTAAGGAATACGTATGTATATAATAAATCAATTGTAATATAATTTTTGAAATAATAAACTTGTGTTTTATTGAGATAGCTATACAAATTTCCATGAATCGTAGTGTGAAGTGAGCATGTGTACTGTATTGGTTACTACACGGTGTTTCCTTCATTGGAGTGAAGGTACGTTTGCACATAAAGGCGCTGGGAATTTTGTGTGGTGAATAATTAAAGTATTAATTTGTCACGGCTTACTGCGGCCACTTGCTTTTGGAGCTCCGCTCATTTGGTTGCTGGAGATTTGTCGGTTTTTAAGTAGGTAACGCAACATTGAGTCTTGCTCCAAACACCAAGTCTCACCCCACATAGCCACATTTTGCTCACTGCTCAGACCCCCGAAGGAATAGTTCGATGATACATACCCTAAAACTACTCTCAGCTGTCACAAAATACGTCAGTGAAAACTTCATATGAATTAGTTGTGAAACAGAGAAACTAACTCAACTTGCAATAGCTTTACTAAGAGCATTTCCTGGGCCCATGGAAGACAGGGAATAAGTTACAGAATCAGCCCCCCTACTATGGTCGCTGTCAATGTCATGTCAAGTGATAAATGACAGGCACACAGATAGTGAATTCAATACAAAATGTATCTGCTTCCCTCTCGCACATTGTCGATTTAATGTCAATGATAATCGCATAGTCACCCCACTGGTGCTTTTAACGTAGGAACTTTCACATTTTCATTTACGTGTTGCATGTGTAAATAAAATTGAGGAGTTCAAGAGAAAACTGGCAACATTCTAACGTACATAATGTGTCCTTTCGCTTCAATGCTATGGTTCAATGCGTTTCTTTTCCCAGGAAGTGCATAAAACTAAGGTCCACCGTTCATGTGCAGGCTGTTCTGTTTCTGAGGAGACATTCTCAGTATCTATAATATAAAACTGGACAAGTACACCTACGAGAACCTATATAGATAATTCATTAATCCCAGGAATCAAGAGTTTCTGCCTATTTTCGATACTACCGGACACTAACGGAAAAACAAGTGAAAATATTGTAAATGTGATATTAATACAAATTAAAGATTTTATTTTTTTCGTGTACTGTCACTGTGAGACCTAGATAAATTTCATGATTCAAGAACGACGCGAAGTACCCTCTTTCTTCTTCTTCTGCAGCCATTTTATTCGCCCCACTGCTGGGTACAGGCCTTTCTCATTTATATGGTATGAGAGAATTTTAGTCATACAATTCCACGGTGACCAGCCAGCTTGGAAGTGGGTTTCCTCACGATGTTTTCCTTCACCGGAGTACCGAACTACACTATAGACTTCATATGTGAGTTTGCTGTAATGTAAAAAAAAAACATGTTTTTTCTATGATAAAACTAAAAATTTAAAATGTTATGATTTTTTACTTTACTTAAATAAATAAAATTAATATAAACTTTTCTGCTTAGAAGAAGGCGGACTAGAGCGGGAGGCAATCTCTTCCAGTCAGCCTTCATAAACTATAACACATTCGTATTGTTGGTGTAAACGTTTCCTCACGGTTTTTTATTTCACCGGAGTGCATTGTAATTTTGCACACAAATTTTAACCGAGATTTTAAAATCTGGAATAATTGTGCCCTTACTAGATGTCGAACCCACGACCTCTCGATTAGGAGGCGTGCGCTCACCAACTAGGCTACTCCGCATCCCGCATTTACTTGCGCTGTGAGACCTTGCGATTTGCCAAAATTCTTGTTTCTAGATAAAGTAATTAGGTACCTAAGGTTTAATGAGAGAATTTGCCGTAAAAAAGTGTATGTGTCAAACTACAAATTACCAATCTTCAGATTTTTTCATTTACTTTTGCTGTGAATATGTGTGCTATGAGATTGTTTTAATGTCAAATTTTTAACATGATAAAATTAAATCAAGAATTAAGGGTTTCCGGAATCCTTCCTGCTCAACGGAATTAGGCCTACTTCTTCCAAAATGTCATGATTCTACGTCAGCGGGAAGTACCCTGTACGTTTTAATGAGTGAATTTTCTACATAAATACATACATACATACATACATACATGTCACTCACGATAAATCCCGAAAATCGGGTTAAGCAGAGCAATCGGTGTTGTGCTGCAACAGCTCCGGTAAATTACAGCACAACACCGACCACCACATTTCGCAGGATGTTCGGACAAGATATCAAGCAGCATGAAGGCACGAAGACCCACCTACTGCATGATTTGGTAGAAGTACCTTGCCAAGGTGAGAGGTGGCGACCCTGTCGCCCTTTAGCGCGGCATGTTGTCCTTATCCTTTAGTCGCCTTTTACGACATGCATGGGAAGAGATGCAGTGGGGTCATTCTTTTAAGTGCCGGCTCCACACGGCACCTTGAAAAAAAACAAGTTCTCTTTCCTAGCGAGCCACTTTGAATTTCTGGCGTTTGCTGTGGAAACTCTCGGCGTGTGGTCTCCCGGCGCCAGGTCCTTTGGTAAAGAGTTAGGGAAAATCTTGTTTGTCAAGTCGGGTGACCGTCGCGACGGGGCTTTCTTCTTGCAACGCATTACGCTGGAAATTCAAAGAGGCAACTCGGCTAGCGTCCTGGGTACTGTAGGGGAAACGGCTGAGCTGGAGGAAGTCTTTTACCTGGCATAACAGCCACGCTCTCGCTTCTTAGAGAGCGTGTCCGGTCACCTTCACACGTATGCATAGGTTTTTTTTTCATGTGCAGGTTTTTTTTGTAGGTTTAGTTTATTTTGTCTAGACTGTATTTGTTTTAGGTTTATTTTAATTTTTAGGTTCATATAGTTTTAATTATTTTTTAATTATTAACATAATGTAATTTTATAATTAATTAGTTTGTTATTTTTTTTGTAGGGATTTAAATTAGGTAAAATGTATTATCTTATACTATCTTTCTCTTTGCTTTGGTTTCATGTATATTTATTTGGTTGGTTTACAGTTATCTTATTTCCTTTGGTAATCTTGTTTTGTAAGCTTTTTTGTTTTAAAAATGTTTGCGTTTTTAAATTTGTCTATTTAGTATTTTATATATTACGTAATGTAATATTAACAGGTTGTTATTTTGTTAATGTTTGTTAAAGTGTTTTCTTTGTGTACTGTATGATTTGATTACTGAATAAATTAAAATAAAACAATGTGTGTACATGAAAGTTCGTTTGAGAATTGGTAAAGTATAAAACCTCCGATGCAGCGCATCAGGTGAAGGTGAACATGTTGTTGCAATACAAGGTAGATGTACTCCAGTCTTGTCGTAACAGGCTTCGCGATGCTCCGCCAGTTCCGCCAATCCGAGAAGTTTCTTGCCAGTTCTTCTAGGAAGTTAAAATTTGGTGTATGGCGTGGCGATATATTAACATAAGAACCTTCTTTTGCAGCCATTTTATTCGCCCCACTGCTGGGTACAGGCCTCTCTCATTTACGTGATTTGAGAGGATTTTAGTCATACAACAACCAAGTTAATCTTAAGACCTGATTTTTTTCAATATCAAGAAGGCGCGTAAATAAAACTTTAAATAATTCATAACACAAATATTACAAATACAATAATTAAAATTATTTCAATTCGAATTCTCGGTAGGTGGTTTAGCTGTAATTTGAGATTATTTATTTCAGTCTGTGTCATTCCGATAGAGATAGCATTTAGAAAGAATACGAAAATTTTGGAAATTATAGTTCAATCGTAATATCACAGACTTACATATATCATTACAGCATACATGATATTATATTAAAATTATATTATATTATATTTCACTTACATTTTACACTTACATTATAATTGCATTAGATGATATTACAGCTAAATAACCTACCGGCAATTCGAATTGAAATAATTTTCATTATTGTTCTTTAAATTTGTGTTATTAATTATTTAAAGTTTTTTTTACGCGCCCTCTAGAGATGAAAGTCGTCTTGTTTTAACCAACCCTTAAGAAATTACTGTAATTGGTTTATTTCATTATTTTGCACAAGTAAAGCTAGCCGACTATCGTGATGAAATTGGTCAAGCGTATTCAGACCGACAATGAACAATATTGTAAAAAGCGGAAGCTAAGCCATTTTTGTATTAGATACCCAAAAGCGCAAAAAGATGATAATTTTTTTTTAAATTAATTATTACTACTTACCTTTTCAGAGTAGTCTTACCGAAAAAATTTTTTAAGGAAAATTATTTAACCCCTTTCATATCATCCCTATTCTATTTAATTAGTAAATATATATCTATGTATACGAATTATTTCTTTTATTTTTATGGAAACTGACACGAAAGGTTACATCACCTAATGCTCCAGTTTTCTATTACCAGGGATGTCAGCCTAAACACCTTTGTGAATTACATAGGTGGTGCCATGTCAGCGCTTCCCTCAATTCGTGCCGGCTACACTGAACTGTACGGAAAACACGAACTATGTTTCATAGCCGCTTCGACCGACATTCATTCAGTGCGGTG
>WYDE02125143.1:0-11406 GCA_009867175.2 Adela reaumurella
ACCACCACATTTCGCAAGGTATTCGGACAAGATATCAAGCAGCATGTAAGGCACGAAGATCCACCTTCTGCATGACTTTGTAGATGTACCGTGCCAAGGTGAGAGGTGGCGAGCCTGTCGCCCTATAACACGGGATCTTGTCCTTATCCCTTAGTCTCCTTTTACTACATGCATGGGAAGAGATGCAGTGGGGTCATTCTTTTAAATACCGGACCTACACAGTACAATAAAATACTTTTTGTTATTACTTGTATAATCAATCGTCGATCTACAGTTTATTTTCTGCGTAGCTGGTTGGAAGTAGATAAATAGGCTTATTACTCGAGAACAACTAAGCCCATTGAAATATAAATAATTTCTCACATCCGTATTGCCAGTGCCAGTAAAGGTTTCCTCACGGTGTTTTTCTTCACAGGGGTGCATTGTAATTTCGCACACTTTTAACCGAGATTTTAAAATCAGGAAAAACTGTGCGCATACCATGTTTCGAACTCACGACCTGTAGAGTAAGAGGCGTGCGGACGCCATCTAGGTTACTCCACATCCTAGACTTGTGATGTTTCGGTGCGACAAGTAGTTTGCCTACTCAGGCCTCAAAGGCCTTTCATAAGCGTGATTTTATTTAGTTTTTGTCTCAATGACGGCATAAATGAATCCATTTTTGCTAGGTAGCGCAAGCGTATTTTTACAAATTCTTCTGTAATGCACTTTAACAGAAGGATTTCATGAGAGCAGCCCTTTTGGTGAGAACTTAATAAGTCATTGTATGTACCTACGTGTTGAAAGCACTGATTTGAAACGTATGCTAGGTTATGTTTATTTGAAAGAGCGTTACCCGATTTGATTTTGATTATTTTTCTTATAACACACTCCGCTCTGTAAACAATTTTATAAACCAATACGGAGGGATATGCAAGGCCGCCGAAGTCTTTCAAGGATATTAAAGCGTGAAAGTAAAGTTTTTCGTTTGAGAAAAGACGACTCGTACATTCTTCGCATCCAATTTTAGAATTCAGTTTTTTAGTCACAAAACCTGATATATATCCGAGTATTGGTTCCAAACTATCACATGTTTGCAACGAAGAATCTAACATGTGCGCAAATGCATTACAGTTCGCCTCGATTAAATTATCATCATTAGGACAATTGTTCATGTTTTGCTTAATATTGAGTTCTTTATGTCGAAATCCACATGATGTTTCATTTATTTGTTTTACTGTGGATGCGCAGTTCAGTATAGGGAAATCATCTAATGGTATACAATTACCCGTAAAATTTGATTTCAGTTCCAAGTTGTTTAACGTTTTTCGGTAGATGAATCTAAACTGTTGAGCATTAGGGTTATTATTGCAGCGTCCGTGATAACGTATGACTCCAAAAAAGAGTTCTATGTGGTCCTGGCTGAACTTGTATGGTAGGATGTACTTTAGATAATTTCTCTCTTCCACGATTTCAGTAAACATATTTTTTAAGCTTTGAATGCATACTAACAGACCGAGAAATCCCGTTTTTGATTTAGTTTCAGTTACATTTTTTTCGTAAGTTGTGTAGAATGTGATTTTTTTTCTAAGGTACATTCTTGTTCTTTTTGTGCGAACACGGATTTTTAGCCCTTCTATATAAGTTTTAGTACGATTAAGGAAGTCAAAGATGTTATCTTTAGTATGTGCCAAAATGGGATGTTTATATCCGGGTATTTTCATGGATCTGGAATTTAAAATATCAAATAAATTATTCATTATTTTTAAAAACTCCACAGTTTCCGAGGAATCTTCGAATCCGGGTAATTTTAGTTGTTGTGAACATAATTCTAATGCATTTGCGACGCTGTTGCTCAGTACTTGAGCGGCTAGTTTTACGTTCATAATATCATTGCGAAAGTTCAAATGTCGACCGGACAACTTATTTGCGAAGTGGAGACCTAGGTTGTCTTGTACACTTTGCAGTTTTTGTAAAAGTCGCCATTCAATAGGTTTGCCAGATTCCGTAAAGATTTTCTTCTTCGACTCGAAAGTGTTTCTAACCAACTTTAACATATGGCATGGATCTAGGATCACGTTGACATTTCGGCCACTTTTCGGATGCGTGAAAGTGGTTTTCAAATTTTTCGTATCTTCAAAGTTACATCCCAAAACTTTGGCTGTTAAGAGATTTGACGAACAACCATCAAATGTCACACTCACTACGTCAGCACCAACCTCGTCACATTTTTCTAAGCACATTTTTATTATATGAGCTCTTTGCTCAGCAGACAGGCCATTGACAAGAAAATATCCTAACGGTAATTTCCATTTGTCGTTAAGCGACACAAGCATAAGTACATACGCTTGTGTGGCAATTTCATCATCAGCCCCAAATGATACCAAACCCTCAATCTCTTTCCCGTTAAAAATTTTCTGTTGCCTTATGGCCATTTCATCGACTACAAGGCAAGTTAGATTTTTGTCGCTAATTTGAAACTTTGAACGTAAAGCTCTAAACGACTCGTCTGTAAACCCTGGTCGTCCATCTATTACTTGATACCATTTACACAATGTGGAAGGATGTGGTAAGCAATTGTTTAACCGTCTTCGCATGTATTTGTAAGCTGATGCGGAATAATAACTTAGAGTCATGGAAAATTTTTTTATCTCACGGGTATACTTTAGAGAACATCTCGGTTTCTTACTTCTCTTTATTAAGTTTCCAAGAATATCTTTAGTAAGCCCCGAAAGTTGTACGTGAAAATCAGCGTCCTTCTTATCTTTCTTTTTTAAATCCGTGATAGTCTTTCTATTTTTTTTATTTTGTTGTCGTAACCTCTTCACAGCACGTTGTAGTATTATTTTATTTCTTCTTTTCATACAAAGAGCATCCTTGACTCTTAGTAGTGTTCTGTAGTATTGCGTTTTCGGGCTACCTAGTATAGAATTTAAGTCTGATGAGGAAACAATGGAAACTGGAGTATTTTCTTTATACCTGACATCTTCATCAATTCCAATATTTTCTGAATTTGACATTTTTAAAGACATGTCATTTTTGGAGTAAGCGTCATCCAGTTTTCTTTTCAAATAATTTTTCCGGGAATCTGTTTCTCTTATTGTAGGATCACCTTGTAAACATACCATTTTTAAAGGCATATCATTTTCGATGTATGCATCATCCAGTTTTCTTTTTAATATATTCTTCATGGATTCTGTTTTTTTTATCGCAGAATCATCGGCACTTTGTTGTGCATTTTGGTTTGGGGCAACAGTAGGAGTAGTTACAAATTTATGACCGCAACATGGACAAATTACCCTGAGTAATGGTACGGCGCGAACCCCAGCATCAAGAATGTCGTAAGTTTGAATATAATTTAAATCTGATTGATTAACAGGACGACTAAAGTTTTGAAATCTATTTGGAACGGTATTTACATCAAAGGTAGGGTAGGCATCAAATTCTGAATTGGCAGTGTTATACGACTGTGTACAATTCATTTCATTACCACGGCCACAAAGGTTTTCAAATTTGTCTGGAACAGAATTTATTAATTTTTTAGGTGGGGAACGAAGTTGTGAAAGAGCAGCGTCATAAATTTGAATGTTATTAAGAGTTGATTGAGGGTCAGGACCACTAAGGTGTTCAGATGTATATGAAACGGAATTTATCTTTGATGCAAGTTCGGCATTAAGTCCTGCACAAGTTGTGTCATAAGTTTGGTCGTAATTCAAAGTTAATTCGTTAACAGAATCACTTGCGTTTTCAAAAGTATTTAGAACTGAATTGACTGTTAATGTCGCCTTGGTGAGAATTTCTGTATCATAATATTGAATATAATTCCCAGTTGATAGATTTGTAGGAGGACTTATGTTTTCGAATGTGTTTGGAACGGAATTAAAGCCTGCATCAGCAGTGGCACACGTTTCAATATACTTCAGAGTTGATTCCTTACAAGAACCACTCGTTTTTTCAAATACAAGTATATCGGAGCATTTCTCTGGAAGTGAGTGTCTTTCATTCGGTTGCAGAATATTTCCCCAATCAATTGTATTGGGTTTTTCTGCCCCTCTGCTTGACGAATACTGACGCGCAACCTGAAACAAAATTATAATAAGTTAAGTCACATTTTATATCACATTCACGAGCCACGCTTCGGCTGAAATTGCGAACTGTGGTTCCTTACCAAATCTTCATGTTGCAATGGTATACTTCCGTCGATATGCGCTACGTTTTCCCGATTACTTGTTAAAAATGTTTTCTGAGCTGCACTCGTCGATTGATTGATTGATGAACACTGAAATCATAAAAGTAAATAAAACTACAATGATTGTGAAAAAAAATAATAAATATTTTTCACTAAATATTAATGTATTTCATTTGATGAATATCACGTATCTATGCCTAATATTATAAATGCAAAAGTGTGTTTATTGGTTTGTTTGTCCTTCTTTCACGCATTAAAGGAGTAACAGATCAACGTTATTTTTTGCATATTTAGTTGCACAGATAGTTCAAAATCCGGAGAGAGACTGGAATAGTATGCTTTGTATTGCCCGTGACTTCGTCCGCGCCTCTTACCGAGGTCTTAAGTTCGCTACCCCCGGTGAATGTTAACACCACCAGTACAATAACAAAGTGCTATATAGTGCTGTAGGTATTGACTGGAAGAGATTGCCTCCGGCAATAAGTCCGCCTTCTTCTAAGCAGAAAGAGGCAGATGTATGGAAGCATGCACGCGACATATAACGTGTAGGTACCTGTTCTATAAAAAAGTAACCTCTGCTCACCAAATTTTCTTGTGGACATGGTAGACTAGTATCGGGCTGCAGAAAGTTTTCTTGATTACTCCTTGATGATATATTTAGAACACGTTTGCTTGACGAATGCGAACGCACCATCGTGCACACCGGCACTGCAGTTTTTTTTAGCACGTTGTATGCGCCTTTCTTTGAAGTATGAGATTCATTTTCTTCAAAATGGATGGAGCATATAGCCGACCCTTGGGTTGGAATCCAGTTTGGTTCTCGTCTTTCCAAACGAACTGCTTTCACCCATTTTACACGTCTAATTGGATTTTGTGGAAATCTAAAATATGAAAAAGTAAATAAGTATGAGATATTTTTGCCAAAAGAAGTTGGCATTACGTATAAATTCGGAGTTATTTTTTAATAGTTTTTTACAAATATATATCCTTCCTTACATAATACCAAACACAATATTTATAATTAGAGTCCTATAAGTGGTCGAAATATGACCTTCTAGTACTAGATTCAGTATAAGAAAGGATGAAGATTATATGTTAGATAATATTTACATTGATACATCGCAAATGGGTTGCCTAACTAAATCGCGTTTCGATGCTGTTAAATAATATTAAATGTAATTCATTGTTATAGAAGCAGTTTAATATGAGTTAAAATGCTTCACAGCATTAAAACCCACAGTTAATTAACATGGTTTGCTATCTTTTTATACGACCAGTTCTTCTCGCGAAGTTTTATTATTACTTCTCTTAAAGATTGTATTTTTTACAACTTGAATTTTTTTTTCCATCGGTTTAAATGAAATAAAAACGGTTTTAGTATTTTTACAACAACAAATATCACCAAAATTATACAAAAAGTGACATATCACAAAATGTATTCAATTCAAATTTTGAATATAAAAAAATAGTCTGCGTTCTTAAATTATGTGACCAGCCAGTAACAATAGTCAATTTTTTAAATTCATTAAGTATATATAGTTTATTAAGTATAGTAAAAAGGTTCAGATAATAGGATATTATGTAATGCATACATTTTCATAATTTTTTTAAGTACTTGTGTTCAATAAAATATAGTATGGAAGTATTTTGACTTTAACTTTGTTTGCAAAAAATTTCTTCTTAAAATAATCGCCATAGCCACCACTATATGCGCAGCCTACATTCTTTTCTTGCGCGATTGCTATATTTTATTCATATGAGCAAAGGCTCAAGGCTAGGAGTATTAAGAATTAGCCTGATAGATACAAAACGTATTATACAAAATAATAGAGAATTTCGTGATCCAACACGCGGAGAAATAGTCCGCGTGTTTGTATAACGTCAATTATATATTCAATATATTATATATAATTAAAATGTTAAGATTTAGGGTTGGGCTAGGTTTTGACGGCCAACACTAGGCGTCAATATATTATATATCATTAAAATGTTAAGATTTAGGGTTGGGCTAGGTTTTGACGGCCAACACTAGGCGTCTTAAACTCCCTCACTTCGACTGTTTATAGATATAACGTTTAAGTCTGTTCGATGCAAGTGACATAAAATAGTTTTTTATGAAGTACGTAGGTAGGCATATATCCAGCAGTAGAAATTAAATACTACCACAATGTGATTAAACTTACCATTTCGTATGTATTCTAAAACACGTAAGCAATTGAGAACATTTGGACTTAGTGCTGATGGCATAATACCATCCCCCATACAAAAATCTTCAGGTGAAATATAGGTGAAATATACAAGATTTCGGATATGTAGCGTATACTTACATGTGGTATGATATTCCCGAGTCCTTTTTATTGTCCGTCGAGTTGTTTTTGCACCACTTGACAACACAAGACGGCATTTTTGCGGAAAAAATCGACCACACGAGCGCGGCATGATTCGCCGCGTGACTGCAATGGCCGCCGCAAACTGACATAGGCTCCCCCTCCCCCCGCGGCACCGCGGCATAATTTTCATGTCGTCATTTTTTCAGTTCCATTATTCCTCCTTACATTGTCCTATCTCGATGGTGGCGGCTATGTTGTTTTGGCAGCAACTGTCAAATCAGTTGTTCAGTAATCAGTAACTGCTGCCAAATCATCATGTAAAGTTACAACACCATAGACAACGCCGTTTGTTCGGTACCAGGGCTTCTTTGCGTTTGGAAGAGGACCACAATTTTGGCCGAAAAATAATTTTTAGCTACGAGGCATATTTTTGGATGAATGGCTATGTTAACAAGCAAAATTGCCATATATGGGACGAGGCCAACCCACATGAGGTTCACCAAGTGGCAATGCATCCACGAAAAGTTACTGTTTGGTGTGGATTTTGGGATGGTGGCGTCATTGGTCCGTATTTTTTCGAAAGCGATGTTGGTGAGGACATTACTGTCAACGGTGAGCGTTACAGATCAATGATAACCAATTTTTTTTTTGGCCCAAATTAAACGCTATGGACGTGAACGACATGTGGTTCCAGCAGGATGGCGCTAAGTGCCACACAGCGAACGCCACAAAAGGACATTCGGAATGAACGATTTGCGGGTACGGTTATCTCTCGCAGAGGTAACGTGAATTGACCACCAAGACCGTGCGATTTGACACCGCTAGACTTTTGTTGTGGGGATTTTTGAAGTCGCAGGTCTATGCCAATAGGCCACAATCGACCGATGCTCTTAAAGTGAACATAAACCAGGACATATCTCAAATTCAACCGGATCTATGCGGCAAAGTCATTCAAAATTGGACCTCTCAGATCCGTGCCACCGTGAGAAGCCGTGGGGGACATTTGAATGATGTGATATTCCACACATAAATGGCATACATAGGTCTTTCAAACAAAAAAAGAAATTCGTTAATACCTCACACACGCCTTGTTTTATTCCTTTTGAACATCGACCCGTCCCTATTGGAAAACCCTGTATAATGTTATAGAATATGAATGACAAAAATGTATTAATTAATGAAGGTAAGCAAATAATGCTGAGGTGTTGCTACAAAGTTAAACACATTTTCCTTCAACTTTAAAAGTCATTTATTTGAAAAAATCAACAATAAACAATAACATTTAGTTTCAACGAAATAATACATAGATATAATATTTATTAACAATGTCCATAATTTTAACTTACAACTTTATAAACTTATAAATTAATACAGGATGTCCCAGCCGCAATTTAGGCGACACCTATATATTTTATATAGATTTTTTTTAGTCATGTATCCCTTATCCGATAAAATCCAATATAAAAACTCTATTATTAGCGCGCGAGCACATCGGGACTGCCTGCAAGGAATGCGGCAGCAATGCAAATGCAACGCAATGCAACATACTCTAGTACGTTTGCTAAGCTCTTAGCTACCGGACTTCTCTGTGAGTGAACATGAACAGGACGCTCTGTTCGAAACGTCTGAAAATCCGATGGAGTCGCCGCGAGAAGAACCGAAAGTTTTCAAAATGTTATGCAGCGACCGCGGTAATTTAAAAAGTATTTTATGAAAGAGGTTATCTGTTATATCAGATTAAAATGTGTTTGCTATTTAAATTTCTATTTTGGATGAGTTTTCGTGTTATTTTATAAAGAGATATACATGTGTATTATTATTCATTCACCATCAATAGGCAGTATAAAGCAATCTGTTTGTCATATTTTACAAGCTCTACTACGCAGAATTTAATTTTTTGTACCAAGCGAAACACCTCACGTAATATCGACTCTACAACATCGACTGGCGTTCGCGCACACGCAACCAACACTACGGCCAACACCCGCGGGCAAAGAGTATTAAACAATACCTTCCTAATCTGTGGTATTAAACCGCTTCCCGCGGGGTAGGGTGCGGATGTGAATCGTGCCTTCCCCCCTCCTTATTGCTGTCGGCTCCTCTAATGTGCTCGCGCACCGACAATACATACTTTGTTCATTTAAATTTTAAGGTAATCTACAAAAATTACTGAACCAATTCCCTGAAAAATTCTTAAAATTTGTGTTGTACATCATGTATGGAATATTCCCTACCTCGACCGGGTACCACCTGTACACCTTCATATCTACATATTATACAGTCGTCTCTTATGTATAATCATTATTACATATAATCATTATGTCACATATATTTTCCAGATTTGGATTATTACGGTCATTCACAGTCAAATTTTTTAACATTTTTCATACACTGTAGGTGTATTGTGTATACATAATCCACATTACATCACTGAATTTAATTTACAATTTAGGAAGGGCAAGTTCGCAGCACTTGTTATCGACGCGCATGTATGAAAGGATGTACGACGGTGGATGAAGCAAAGGATTATGTCAGGAACTTGTCGAATGGCGCTTAATTTTCTTTGCAAGAGGCGTGATGGTACTTTCCCTATTATTTTATTTTAACATTTAAAAACAATATTTTAAATACTATTTACCATAGGCACATTTATGCAAAATCACCAACTCAATATCACATATTTTACTATAATGAACAGTCATCTCATCAATAGTTATAATCTCTTCATTGTTATGCCCATGTCATGCGACCAAGTGGACTACTAAGACATACAGTAGAGTATCACTAAATCCGACATTATTGAAACCATAATGATTGATGAATGATTCGCATAAGATACTGCTAAATGTGCTAAATGCAAGACTTTGCTCAAACTGACGAAGATACGGGCGGGCGCGTAGGAGTGGCGGAGTAGGGGCGGGCGGAGGAAATGGTGTCGGATTAATGAACGTGTCAGTATATTGAAGTATCGCATTAGTGAGACTCTACCGTACTTACAATGATATTACTACCGAGTTGTATAAAAATAAATTTCTCTTAAATTTTAATAGGATTACGGGAGCATAGGTACTTCATAAAAGTAAAGTTAACAATATGTCACTTGAAAATCCACTTTCAAAAAGATTATATGATCAGGGAGTATAGAACAGACTAACAAATTCCAATTAAATATTTGGGTAAATTATTATAAAAGAATATTGCAAGTTGATTTCGGTATAGCAAGGTCAATTATATAATTTTAAACATTGTGTACCATGTTTAAAAACCAATTAAGTTTAATCTAGATAGAAATGAGGTGTCTCATACGAGCTCATATCTATGGTAAGAAAAGCAAAAGAGTTTTCTGCGAGGGTATGTAAAAAATATCAGCTAAAAATTATAATGTATGTAAATTGTAATCTCTTTTAAATTGTAATCTATTTTAGTACAAACCGCAGACCTTGTTTGCTGGAACTGCCTTATCTGGAAATGTAAAAAATAAACAATTAAAACACATACTTCCAGTTTATTTACGTAACTTTTTTTAAGTGACCGTGCGAGGAGCTGTCATGAAGAAGTTCACAACAGCTATATGGAAAATATTATTACATAGGACCTCAATATTCACGGTTGCGTAAAAAACCAAACTATTCTAGATTATTGACTGAGCGAAGAGAATCCTAGTACTTCGACTAGGGTTAAAAAACTTTTGGTGTCTGTTTGTCCGCACAACTCCTCCTAACAGTTCGGCCGATCGAGCTAGCTCGCCAAACACTAATTTTCAACTAAGAACTTGCAAGTAAATCTATACGCATTAGTCTTAAACGGTTCGGCCGATCGGGCAGGAATTTTATGATTTCATTCTTTGTGTCATTAGCTCGCCACACACCAATTTTAAAATTCCTAGATCAGGGTTTCTCACAGTCGTTCGCCAGTTGATCGTAGAGGGTTTGCGACAAGATTTACATTATGGTGGCTAACTGGCTGGCGTGCACGTGCGACACGCATGATGGCGCACGCGTCACCATGCACAAATGTAAATTTGCTTAAGGTCCGCGAAATATATCGGTTTTGTCATCGATCCAGATGGTGTACATCCTGCAGAAAGCAAAGTAGAAGACATACACCCGGCAGCAGTCCTTTCAATTCAGTAAGAACTACAAGCATTTTTAGGGTTGCTGAACTTTAACGACAGATTCATCCCTCATAAAGGTACTTTGGCAGAGCCCCTCTACAGACTGTTAACCAAAGAGAAAAAGTTAATGTGGGGCGCTGAACAGCAAAGGGCATTTAATGATTTAAAAAAATAAATTTCTTCACAGAAAGTGTTGATGCATTATGATTTTAAAAAAATAAGAGCAGTGCTGACACACGAGATAGAACATAATACCCAACACTCCATTGCTCTTGCTTCACTAGTTCTCCATAAACACGAACGGCAATTTGCACAAATTGATAGAGGCTCTCTCTCTATCATCTTTGCAATTAAACTTCCACAAATACCTAGCGTTTCGCCGGTTTACAATTGAAACAGATCACAAACTACTGTTGGGAATATTCCATCCTCACAAACCAATACCAGATGTTATCACACCGAGAATGCTCCGTTGGGCACTAATATTGTCTACACATAAATATAATAGGAAAAGGAAAAGGCTCGCAACAGGAATGTAAAAACTACCGAGGCTTAAGCCTTCTTAACATTGTGGGTAAATTGTATGCTAAAACACTTATTGAAAGGGTAGTGAATGTTACGGAAGAAAGAATCTGGGATGTGCAAGGGCGATTTAGGAAGGGTATGGGATGCACGGATCAGGTCTTTTCCCTAAGGTGTATAGCGGAAAAATTTCTGGCAAAAAACCAGAAGGTTTTTTGCGCTTTCCTAGACCTGGAAAAGGCCTATGACAAAGTGATGAGGAATGAGTTGTG
>WYDE02125254.1:0-11406 GCA_009867175.2 Adela reaumurella
TACTGCCGACTTTATGTTCCGGAATTACGACTCGAGACGTTTCAAACAATAACTTCCGTCGTAAATACGACCCAATTCCTTCACGCGTCATAACGTGAACTTTTTTTTACTTTTTCCGTTATAATTCTCGCTTCGATAATTTTCAGGAAAAGCGTTTTATCTGAAGAATTTTCCTCCTCTCTTTATGGACCCACCCCCCGCTCCGGAATCTAATCTAGAAGCGGCAATAAAGGATATAATAAAAACGGAAAGCGCGCCGTTATGTTACAAACCTGCTCCCGCGCTGCCTCCAGAACGGTGCGTGCCGAATTCACTCCGCTGAAGCCTTTTATAGCTTTTCCGTAAATACGTAGAAAGTTTAATTGGTTCTGTAAGTAGACTACAGATCTCTATGTATAAACTTACATACTAACCTAGGTCTACATACACCTTTCATTTAAATATGTATATATCACATATGTGTAATTGAAAGGTGTGTGTGTTCACTAACTTCTAATCTCTGGTAAGGTAGGTAGGTATCTAACGCACTTGAAGAAGTACTTGATCTAAGTAATGTACTACTAAATAAATAAATAAATATAGACTTTTTTGCTTAGAAGGCGGGCTTATTGCCGGAGGCAATATCTTCAAGTCAACCTTTATACATTACAACACATTTGTATTGTTAGTGCATAGGTTTCCTCACGGTGTAATTTGTAATTTGCACACAAATTTTAAACGAGGTTTAAAAAATTCCGGAAAAACTCCGCATACCAGGTATCGAACCCACGACCTCTCGAGTATGACGCGTGCACTCACCAACCAGGCTAATCCGCAACCCAAGTACTATAGGTACTTATCTACACGTAATTACGTAATTTAATTAACTTTTGTTAAATTCTAATAAGTAAGAGTTTTTATAAATATTAAAATATAAATAATATAAATACATACCTATTCCACTGAAATGTCGTAAAAAATGTACATGAAAAATAATTTTACATGCATGGGTCGAAACAAACAATTTTTATAAACCTACTCTTTGAATGAGTTCATTTGCATTAGCGGAATTTGTAAACTATTTCTTAAAAAACAGAAATACTTTGAAAGTTTTGCTCCATCGTATATTATGATAATATTTATTAATACGTAATATTTACACGGGGTAAAGTAAATATGTACCTACCTATACTACCTGAAAAGGAATTCATTATAATTATGTACTTCAAATTAGTAAACAATTTTGGTTTTCTCATAAAAAAATTCAATATTTTTAAAATGTATAGAGAAAAAGCTGTTCACTATCAGATAATTAAAAAACATCCACCTAAGGTAAAGCTTTACACTCTGTATATAGCTGCGATGCTCGCTGTTCCGCACGCGTATTTACAGGCAAACGAGACTCCGTCAAAGACCAAAAGATTCATTTTTAATGTAACACATTTTCAACTAGCTTTCGAAGATACAGAAAATCCCTTAGATTTTTTTTATCAATTTTAGCTTTTACGTAAAAATCTTAATTTCTTTCTTTTGCAGCCATTTTATTCGCCCCACTGCTGGGTACAGGCCCCTCTCATTTACATAATATTACATAATATGAGAGGATATAATCATACACATCCACGGTGACTAACCGGCTTTGAAGTGTGTTTCCTCACGATGTTTTCCTTAACCGGAGTGTCTACAGCCATTTTAGCACAAATTCTAAAGTTATAAATAATTTTCCCCCAGTATGGAGAGCGAACCCTCACCTTCCGCTTGAGAGGCGTGCTCTTGCTCGCTCGGCTAATCTGACGTTAAGAATAAAACAAAATTCGAAAGAAGTAAATTAAATATTTTATGATTGAATATGTTTATGAAATAATTGAATAAATTTTGAGTATGTATTAATCAAAATATTTAAAAAAAAATAGTTTTTTTCAATTATCGATTTTTTTTAAATCGCGAACTATGATCGTAATTCAATCCCTTAAAAGTACAACTTTCTAACTCTTCTGTTAAGTTATCTTGCCTGCCCGCCCAAACTTCTTTATCAGCAATTCTTCAGGCCTCGCCTCCGCCCATAAATCCTATCTTCAGCTGAGACGGCACTAAACTCCAATCTACATAGTTACAGAGCCTTCCCGCCTATTTGATAATGTAATCTCTCCTAGGGCGAGCGCTTTACGAGCTTTCGCGGGGATGGCGGGGAAGGGGGAGAAAGCTTTTATATTTATTAAGTAAGTTGGGCTTTTGGCCACATTAATCCACCTTTATGGGGGACTGGAGAGTCAGCATTGTGGAGTCTTGGCTACTTTCAATAACGGTTAATTGTGTTTACATAGTATTGTTTTTTTTTGTGAGGCTTTGAAACTATGAAGAACTTCTTCTCTTAAGTACCTACAGTATTTGACATGTTCCACTGCTGGGCTCGTGTTTTCTCATTGCTATTCTGAACTTTTCCGTGTAGATTGCGAGAACTCTCTCCAAGGCTTGAGTCCCGCCTCTCCTTTCAACCATCGATCCACCCGTCGAAGAAGTATAGTCTCCATAAATTTATCGTTCGTCGACGTACCGAATTTTAAATTTTACCAAGCGATCCGAATATTAATTCTAATAAGAACGTCTAAAATGTGGAATTGACTCCCTCAGGAGGAGATATAAGTTTCAGTTCCCTTTAGGCTAGTTGTCACGACCCGCCAGTTAAAAACACAGACGTAAAAATGCGCCTAAACCAAACACGTTTTTTGCCATTTATGAGAATACCATACAGACATTTGAAGCATTTGAAAGCTCATTCTTTAGATAGAGTGATTAGCTTAATTTTGGTGTAGGTATGTAAATAATAACATTTTCATGAACGAAATGTGATATAATCTTTTTATTAAATCTTTCACAAGATTATATTCTACATTGCTCCATTACACCATTATCCAGTGAGTTCACTAGAAGATGAACAACAAAGATTTCTAGCGCTTAGACGTAACAGAATGTCTAAAAAGGCAATAAGTACCTTTTTTATAAAAAATAAACACACTTACCGAAACATTGAGCATAATTTAATAAAAAGTAATAATAATTTCGGTTTAGGAATCGCCTTAACGTCGCGCGGACTTCATAACACATGACATGAGTTGATACGCATAGGTACAGCAAGCATTTGTTGAGTCGTCGTGATGCTCTACCAAGCACCGTACTCGTCTCTGTCGAAGCTATAAGCACGACTACTCCTCGTACCTTTACCCCTCAAACGCAGACCAACTCTCAAATAAAATAAAAATAGGGAGTTAACCTTATGTGCACTTGCGCGGTGATGATCAGCCAGATTGGAAGCTGAAACGCACAGCAATGCTTTTCTGTTTCTAAGTAGTGTACACTTTGTACACGACTACAAATATGTTTCACTATAGTCAACCGGTCAACCTAACATAGGCATTCGGATGAATGTAGACTGATGACAAACAATGCCCCTTTTACAGCTAATTTTGCCAGACCGCTGGATACAGGTCTCTCTCATTTACATTCTATTAGAGGATTTAGTCATACACATCCACGTTGATCAACCGGCTTGGAAGTGAGCTTTCTCAGGATTTTTTCCTTCACCGGAGTGACACTTAGCCACAGCCACTTAGCACAAATTCTGAAATTTTTAAATTTAGTGCTCCCGGCGGGCTTCGACCTCCCTCCGCTTTAGCGGCGTGCTCTTCCCCGCTCCGCTAATCCGACACGCACAATACATATTCATAGAAATTTAACGCAATTTTATACAAAAACAAGTATAATAAAGATATAAAACAATTATTATGAATATAAATGCAGTCCTTTGCTGTTACTACCTCTAGCTTTTACGTAACGGATTTAGAACACGGCGCTCTTCTCTGGAGCAAATTTTGAAGTTTCCATCTCGATAGTCAAACTTTATCGTGTGGGGCCGGTACTTAAAATATTGACCCCACTGGATCTCTCTCTTCCCATGCATGTCGTAAAAGGCGACTAAGGGATAAGGGCAAGATTCCGCCCTAAAGGGCGACAGGCTCGCCACCTCTCATCTTGGCACGGTAGTTCCACCAAGGCATACATTAGATGGGTTTTCGTGCCTTGATATCTTGATATCAAGGAGGAATTTGAAGGAAAACAACGCGAGGAAACCTATAGGTACACTTACAATACGAATGTGTTGCAGTGTATAAAGGTTGACTGGAAGAGCCAATAAGTCCGCCCTCTGATAAGCAAGAAAGTCTACATTTATTTATTTAATATGTGTATATGTAAGTCAAACCTTTGTAGTTAATAAAATATCACCCGCCTTTGAGGCGTCCTTTAGTTGAGTCGTCCGTGTCTATAACAAAAGAAGACATTCAAACTGGGAATGGCGCCGACTGTTGCGTTGTGTCATACGAGAATTGCTGCTAAATTAGTAAAATCTAGCAAACAGCTGTGAATCGCATCACACATATCTCTCCTAAGCAAAAACACTGTGGAAGGTATTTCTCAAAGAGGAAACATCTGGGTTTATGCATAACATTATTACTTTGGAAGAACTAACTCCATTGTTACACCTTCAGTTAGGTTTTCGTGATTCATCGGAATAATAATCATGGACTAGTGTTTATTTAGAGTTTAAAAGTGTCAGATTAGCCGAGCGGGCAAGAGCACACCTCTCAAGCGGGAGGTGCTGGTTCGATACCCACTGGGAGCACAATATTTATATCTTTAGAATTTGTGCTAAATAGCCGCTGACACACCGGTGAAGGAAAAAATCTTGAGGAAACCCACTTCCAAACCGGTTGAAAACCGTGGAATGACTAAAATCTACTCATATCATGTAAATGAGAGAAGCCTGTACCCAGCAGTGGGGCGAATAAAATGGATGGAAAAGAGAAGAAATATGTTTATTTTGAAGTTTTATTTTTACACCTGTAATTTTGTTTTCATATAAGTACATAAGCTTGATAAAATAAATCTTAATGAACTTATTAAATGCTAAGCCTAAAATAATAATTAAAATTACATTTGAGAACAGCCTTTCCATTGCCTTAAAAATTAGATGGCCTGCTTACATTAGGGTCATGACATCTGGTTGTGTATAAATGGAAAATTCAAATTGTTTTTATTGTAAGCACGGGTTTAACTCATAACGCCCCGTGCATAAGTACCTTACCCCACACGGGCCCAAGTTTCCCCTTTTTTTTATGTTGGAAAAAATATTGGGCTGATCCTGGATTTGAACCTAGCCCCTAACCTAAACCAACGGGCCAACTGAGGAACAGAGCGAAAGAAACGATATATGTGAAGTGAGAAAACATAAGCCCGCTTAGAGAAACAGTCAGTAGTTATGAGGGTAAATAACTGACAGAAACGTATACATTACGTATATTAAATCGTCCTATTACAAAACTATAAGAATAATAAAAAATTAATAAAATTGTGCAGCCAATCAGCCAATCTTTAGTTATACCTACGCAATGAGGTTTCAAAATTAGATCATCCTACTGTGTTTTTATTTATTGTAGAAACCCCCATGATTCGAAACCGGGTAGAAAATTGAACCGTTCACTTATCCCTGACCTAGTGACTTTTCTGTATGTAAATGTATAATCTTCTGTTTCTGATGTGTTTAATATTTGATCTTTTTCAAAAACCACCTTTTTCAGGTCTTCCATCATCTGACTTACTGAACAAGAGCAGGAACATGAGGCAGGGGATGCCTAGATCCAAAAGTGAAGAGAGACTGGGCAATTTGTGGTGCAGTTATATTATATTTATCAGGTAATTATGTATAATTAAGCGGTATATGTTCCTACACTAACGTTCAAAAGTTCATACAAACTCTCCGTAAAGAACAGAATTCAATAGCGATAGTTTTTATAGGTACCAACAATATTTCCAGCTCACAAATAACATAAACGACAGAGCAAACCCCACTAATTTTGTATGTAGGTACCTTTTTAAATGGTAGTCTTTTAGTTGAAAACTAAAAGATACATTTTGCATGACGAATTTCATACAAATGATCCTGATTGTATGGCAGCCACGTTTATTTGAGTTTTCCTGGGAAAAGGAATTATAAAAGGAGGTAACCTATGGTCCAGTTGACGATGAGCAAAATATAAGCAAAATCGTTAGGGCCGTTTTTAAGATAATCGACAAGGATAATCGACTCGAAGGAAAATTTTACAGGGTGAATGAATTTCATAATAATTGCGCAGTTTATATGGATGCTACGAGTTTTAGAGTTTTTCGGAGAAAACTAATTATATTAACCAAATACGCTATTGACACGTTGACGATGTGCAAGGTATAAACAAAATCGTTTGAGCTGTTTTGAGATAATCGAATTATGAATAGGTAACTCAAAGTAAAATGTTACGCGGACGATTTCATAAAAATGATCCAATTCGTGTGACCTTTATTTGAGTTTTCCTGAAAAAAAGGATTCAAATAAATAATACATAGACTAGAGGCAGGTTGACGATGTGCATAACACGTAAGCAAAATTGTTAGCACCACTTTTGTGAATGACTTCGTACAAAAAATGTGTATGGCAGCTACCCTTATTTTGTAGAATTAAAAAGAAACACTAACAATCCCCCTGGATAATGTAACACCTAAATCTGGATTTTTACCGAAATCGGTTCACCGGCTTAGGCGCAAATTCGACACATAACTGCCTATATTTTTTCCAACACTTTATTTTTTTAATCGTTGATCGATATAGACCTCAAGTCAAGCGAAATCTCAATTTCCATATTTTAACGATCAAGATACTTTTGGAATCCTTAGAGTCGCCCGAAAGGAAAAACCTAAATGAATTAGACCCAAAAAACATTACCACTCCTCCTTACATATTCGGGCAATAAACGTTAATGTACTAGTTTTTTTAAAAAATCTTTATTTCAGTTTATTTACCACCATTTATTAATATTCCGATTAGGTCGGCAAGAAAGTAGTTAGGGTGTAAAATAAATGTGTAGGTAGTAGGTACTTGAATATATAAACACAAGCCTTCAGCTTGAATTTTCACAAATCCTACGTCTTAAATATTTAGTTTTTTTAAGTCTTTTATTTATTCGGAAAATCTCTATGAGAGCGCGCTCTCGCGGAGGTCCACACTTTGCTAATTTTAACGGCCATGTATTTGCCCGTAGCGCTACAATGTTGCCACGTAATTTATGATGGCGGCGGGTTTACGATGCAAGTTTCGCACATGCTCTTACGGACGCGGTGCCGTACCGCATCGCGCTAATAGCCATCGTAAATTGCAGAATAAACCTTCGAGATCCATTCTATGCGCCTTAGGGGAGTTGCACCTTGCAGTGTTGCCACACTATAAATCCAAATATCTAGTTAATATTCGCTCAGTCTAACTAAATACCTATAACTCACGTCGTGGATAAGAGAGGGAAGTGGTAGTTTTAAATCGAAGTATGGGTAACACCGCCCACTTTCCCCAATTAAATATTTTTTTCTTAAATCAATTAAATTAAATCGATATTGAAAAAAATCTGATTTACAGCCTAATTTAAACGAAAAGCAGACCCGATTCTTTTTTGTCCAGCTTTAGTTTAAGTTTGTAAATTATTTCTATATTATTAAATAAAATTTTAAACGAAAGGACCCTCTGTGTATTTGGCCAACAAAACTGTATTTGATTATGCATTTATATTAAATGTGTGAACACATGAAATATAAATATATAGGTATTGTAAAATATTTTCTAATTTCAGAAAGGCAATCATTTTCGGTTATACACATAAGTTTGCGATAAATTATAACGTGAACATGTCCTCGAGCTATGGTGCAAAAATCTTCACAAAATAGCACTATACTTAATTGCCCGAGAAACTGGTAACGAAGCATACTGTATTCTTAATGAATAATCATTTACGACCCTGTATGTTATAAAATAGCACCATAAAAGGAACACCTACAAATCAAAGCCCTGTTAAAGAACACTAAGTTATTGAAAGTTGCAGTTATGAGCAGCTCCTTCAAAGAGGTCCATAAGGCAAGTTACAGCCCTCTGTCCGAACGCCGAGTTCCGAGCCTGCTGCATACTTAAAGGCCATAAAATTATAATGAGAAAAAACCGGTAAAGGTCCAGGAATGAAAAAATGGACACCCCATTTAATTTTTCGTAACACGAATCTTAATAAATAATGTTTTTCGGCAAAAGAATATATTTAGGTACGTTCCAAAATTTGTTTATTTTTGTTACGTATTCTCATTAAATTTTGTTCAATGTCATCAATCAATCTTACCATCATGTCTCTTTCGCGGAGGGGTAGGCAGAGACAATTGAGTGTCATTTGACAAACTCCTGCATACATCCTTAGCTTCATCCACCGTGTTTTATTCATGCGCACCGGTTACGGGTGCTGCGAAATTGCCCTTTCCATATAAGTCACCTATTCGTTCCTAGTTTGTTCGTATTGGCGTCTCGGCCTATTCGCTTCATATTTTGTAAAGTCATTCATTTCCTTTCATTCGCTAAACTTGTTCAAACCATCTAAGCATACCATTCTCTATCATCGCCACTACGAATTCATTCAGTTTACATTCGTACCGAAAAAGGAAAAAAAACGGAACCCTCACGGGATCACTTTTTTGTCCGTCCGTCTCTCAAGCCCTGTTTCTCAGGAACGGGTAGAGTTTTTTTCTTTTGCAGCCATTGTATTCGCCCCACTGCTGGGTACATGCGTCTCTCAGTTACATGCTATGAGAGGGTTTTAGTCATACACTTCCATGGTGACCAACCGGCTTAGAAGTGGGTTTCCTCGCGATGTTTTCCTTCACCGGAGTGTCAGCGGCCATTAACAACAAATTCTGAAGTAAATATTGTGCTCCCAGTGGGTATCGAACCCGCGCCTCCCGCTTGAGAGGCGTGCTCTTGCCCGCTCGCGTGGCCAATCTGACACTTGAAAGCTTGACATAATACACCAAACAACAAAAAACAATTAACATAAATAAACAATTAAAACAAGAAAACAATTTAAGAAGTAAAACCATTTGAGCCATAATATGGCGCAAGCTATGCGAACACAGTGAAGTAGTCCGACGGCGGCGCTCACGGGTATTCGAAGATTTACGGAGGCTGCGAATAGAATGTCGGAGGGCTAAGTCGACTTCATATTGTGTTTGAAGTATTGTACATTTACTTCCCCCATACTGTACCGTGGCGGAAAATATCTTAGTGGGGAGTGCATTTCACAGGTTGGCAACCCTGAAAATAAAGGATTTACAGGATCGATTTGTCATTATTAGTGATGGCATATCGACAGTGTGTGGATGCATTCTAAACCTGTCGCACGTAATGAGATTGTAGGGTAGGAATAGAGGGACGCTTCCTGCAACTCAATTTCAGTAGATTCAGTAGGCAGAACACGCAAAAGGAAAAGGGTGCAAGGACGCACTAGGGTGTTATAAATCTATGTAGAACTTTTTTTTTATTAAAGACGCCACACATAGCGCCGAGCCACCCAGAAGGTGACTAACGACGCCCATGGACATTCGGTTGTATGCGGGGGTTGCGAATTCCATGCCGGCCTGACAGGTGCCCATTCACGCCTTTCTTGATGGACTCGAAACTTTACATGGACGAAAATATATGGGAAGGGAGAGCGTTCCAACTTATGTATTATTAGTCTTTTAAACACGAGGACTGCGTTCGTAGTGTCACATGTGGCTTCACAATCACTCAGTCCTTCTGAATATTGAAACTTCGGTCTTCTTTTACGAGTTCTACTCAAATAAAGATGTCACCTTCAACAGGTGGATGGAGGCGACATTGTATGTTTACACTTACACCGTGCTTTGTGGTGATTTGTATGTATCAGTTACTTATAGGCTCCATCGGAAAGATAAGTTTTATTGATAGATAACTTTAAAGATTCGTAGTGTTTTGATTGAGATTTTTTAGAAAAAAAAAATTATAAAACTTTGAAAATACATTAAACTTTTTTTTATTTTCTCCTTATAAGAGTAATTTTAGAAAATAAACACCTAAATAAGTACATAACAAATAAACAAACAAATAATTTCTCACGCTAAACACATACATCTTCTCCGTTTCGCTGTGATTTTTTAAATGAAAATGCAACAGATGGCGCCGAGCAACCCAGAAGGTGTTAACAACACCCACGGATGTTCGCGGGGGTTGCGAATGCCATGCCACCATGACAGGTGCCTATACACGCCTTTCTTGAAGGACTCAAGACTGTACCTTGAAGCGAAATATATGGGCAGGGAGAGCGTTCCAGAGTTTACCGGTTATGTATATGAAAGATCTCAGGATCTATTGTTACTCATCCGCGGTAAGTCCATCGTGTAGGTATGCAAGCCCTGCCCAGTACAAGTAGTGTGGAGGTGGAAAGGGGACGGCGGGATCGCTATAAACAGCTTCTCTGAGCACTCTCTGTGGAATATAGCGATAGAATGGGTAAAAATAATAATAATTATGACAAAAAAGGACAAGCAGCGCTTGCTTTCGGTAGGAACGCCTGACATAATGCTGGCTTTGAGAGTTATAACTAAAAAAAAATTGGATTGGTAATTGAAATTAATTCGAATTAGTGTGAAATTATATCTGTAATTATGCTGACAAATAAAAAAAAAATATGGATTTGGTAAGCTGCTTCCACAACACTACACGTGAACATTCACTTTATAGAAAAAATTATGTACCTACTTGCCCATAAAACATTTCTTTTACATATCGTAGATAGCTGAGTTAATAAATATTTATTTATATAACTCGCCCGTATTCGCAATTCGGTGATGATTTCAAATATTAACAAATATTACAATGCCAACTTCATGCACTGAGCTTTACAAAGCTCAAATAAGAGCGGCGATGCACCACCTGGGGGAAGAAGCCAACGAAGATCCTCTTTCGGCCTTGGACTTCTTACGAACCCTGGGTCCGACGCACTTGATTTCTTTCCATATCACTGAATGTATCTATCTTTGATGGGCGTGCCACCTCGACACTTCCTGAATCGGGGGATGTACAAACCGATGCAGTCAGAACCTATCGAGATTTCATAGATGTTGTGTACGTGTGAGATACGGACCGTGGTTCTGTTAGCGATCTTCAGTGTTATGAAATTTATATAAGTATGTGAAATTACAAGAGGAATATCAAATTTATACGAAAACTGTATTATTTTTCTCCGTTTACTTCATAATACACAATTCTTAAAAATTTATTGGGCTTGAAGACAAAAATAATTTTTAGGTGAAAGATATTTGTAAAAGTACCTAATATGTTGAATGTACAAGTAAACTTAACTAAATACTAGCTATTAACCTTAATTATAAGTTTTCTACTGGTGCCACAAATACGATTTTTTTTTATTATTGAGAGCGCGACATATGGCGCCGAGCCACCCAGAAGGAGACGACGCCCATGGACATTCGGTTTTAGCGGGGGTTGCGAATGCCATGCCG
>WYDE02125365.1:0-17290 GCA_009867175.2 Adela reaumurella
TTCTATGAAAATACCTAAAGTTAAACCTTACCTAATAGTTTGATCACCAAACTATTACTCCAAACAAATGCACTTATTCAAAGTAACAGTTCCGCCATCAACCTATGTCCTAAATAAAAAATGGTATTTATTCCTAACGTTAAAAAAAATCCACTATTTAGTGATTTCGTTATTTTGTTTAAAGGAAGTTTACTTTTTTATTCATTACCTTGGGAACAAGTTTGGCTTAAATGCACGCATCTTCACTAAGGCTTTTAATTTTAAAGATGGTAATGAGTCCGCCATCTAGTCATTTAGGCATATTTTTACCGAGTAACCAACCGCTCGTAGTATTTTGGGCTTATTTTTACCGAGTAACTAACCGCTCGTAGTATTTTGGGCTTATTTTTAACGAGTAACCAGCCGCTCGTAACGTACGCACATTTATCCAACCCGGACACAAAGCAATGAAACTGGAGTAAGCTTCTAAAATGTTTAGGTTAACAGTTTTCTAGAGGATTACCTTTTATTCATCACATTCATTCACCTTTCGTTGCCACTTCCAAAAACCTTTCGTTGCCACTACCATAATTTGTCCAACCAGAATTAAGTACCGTCACCATAAGTTTATGTCTACTAAGAGACGTTTACCAATTTAGTTTTACACTGTAGTCCAGTCAACGAGTGTAAAACAATTTAGGTTTAGAAATTTTGATGATGTCACTCACTAAGTAAAACTACCGGGGTGCCATCTAAAATACTGAGGATGTATGTACTCTCAGAATATTTATTTAATTTTAAGACATTACCTTTTTTATTTTATTTTTATTATTACTACAACCTAAATATTATGCCAAGTTATAACTACACTAATATTATTTATTTAACTAACAATATACCATGACGTACGGATGTGAAACGGGGGCTTTAACGCCGGCCATGGAACGAGTCATGGTAGGAACATCGCTACGAGACAAGGTGCGAAACGAAGAAATTAGCCGACGAACCCAAGTAGTAGGTATTGTACACCGAGTGGCAAAGCTTAAATGGCAGTGGGCTGGAGACGTGAGCAGCAGGGATGACGGCCGTTGGAGCACGCGCGTCCTACAATGGCGTCCTTGGACAGGTAAGGGAAGTGTGGGGAAACCACCCGCCTTATTCGGCCTTATGGCACGACTACATCCGTAACGTCGCAGGCAAACGGATGGGTTCGTGCTGCCGAGTGCCGTGAGGTTTGGAAATACATTGGAGAGGCGTATGTCCAGCAGTGGACGATTAAACGCTGATGATGATGAAAGGTTCATCCTTAATCTGATGCCATTTAAACGGCGTTTACGCCCTATCTCTGACCCTACTTGCACATAAAGATTCAATTGTGTGGAGTGGAGGTCGTTTTATTTCAAATAGGTACCTACATAATAATTTATTGCCACGTGTCCATAAAGCGGTCCCTGATTCTTTTTTAATTTAGAATCACTAGGCGAAACTGTGTACACAATTTCGTTTAGATTTGACTACTCAATCCCGTTGCACAGACAAACAACTAAAAACTTACTAACGTACATCACAATCGAGGGTGAGTGAAACTATATGTAGTGTTTTCCGTCCAGTTCAGTGTAGCTGGCTCGATTAGTGGAAGCACTGACATGGCACCTACCTAACTCACCAAGGTGTAATGGACTGACTGACATCACTGGCGCATTGGGGTGATGTAGCCATCTAGGTCAGTTCCGTAGTAGACGGGACTGGTAGAAAAGACCTTTACTCGAATCGTGTGCTTGACTTTTTCCCGGACAATTTCTAGAATCGTACACTGGTCATTGCAGTTCGGAGTCCTCCTCGCGGTGATAGTGGCTGCAGAGTTCGGCTGCTTCGTGTGGGCAATGGTGGTCTGGGAGAAGGTGGACCTAGATGTGAAGACAGCAATAGATGAATACTTCACCCTGGCCTTCGTACAGAAGGACCAACACGCTATTAGCAGATGGGACAGGGTCCAGTATCAGGTAATGATTTTATATAAAATTCCTCTCATTATATATATATATAAATGAACCAGGCGGGCCGACTGTTCGTCTCTGTGGCTACTTCATTGGCCCCCGCAGTGGCAGCAGTCGCCACGGCTGCAATTTAGCTGGCTGCGATTCCATCACGCCTGGCGTACTGGAGATGTAGGGCTTTCAGAGTGTACACACGTGTATTTTCAAACTTTTACAGTGGAAAGATACAAAATTACGAAGTCCCTTTTGCTCTATGGCGGCGTCAAGATGGCAGAAAGAGACCTTGAATTTGTCTCTATTTCCGATGTAAAGCTTTCAGAGGATAAGTCTGTCTGTACGTTTCCTACTGCTTGCCGTTCATAGCAGCTCAGACTTCAGCAGCTTTAACTGAGGCCCGTCAAAATAAATTATTTCTCATACACGTTGTAGTCCAGTCCACTATGTAGGCAAAAATCACTCATCTAAATGTATGACTCTGTGAAAATGTTCGTCGTCTGATCATTCTGGAATCAGGGACGCACTCAGAACAATGGTACGTTTGCGTCTTTCCTACACGAATATGGCTTAAGACGATCATTTGAATATAATTGTCCAACAAGGATCGTTAGTCCATCAACGAGCGATCGAAACAATCGTCTAAAGGCCAAGGTCAATCCACGAGACGTGATTTGCTTTAAAAGTACTTTGTGTCTTACTTAGGTAATGCATATGATTGTGTAGCGGCACGAACTGTATTTTTAGTATCATACTTGATACTAATAATAGGTCTTTACCTATGAAATTGGAGATTTTTAAAACGACCATTTTCAGAATTAATTATCTGTGTATTGGCGCGCAAAACGAAATTAAAAAATAAATTTCATTCGAAAGACATATTATTGTAATTTCAAATTCGGTCATTTGTTTTTAGATATTGTTTCGTTTTTGTGAAATTGTGGTAGTTTTTGGGCCACGGAGAAACTGAAAATTCGTACAATTTTCGATTATGAGTTCCTACGTGGAAATACCGCTGCACAAACAACACAAAACATTAACGACGTGTAGGGGCGCCTAACACTGCTTGCATAAACACGGTTAACATTGTTAGATCTGGAAATTATGAGTTGAAGAACGAGCCTCGCGGTTGGCCGGTAACTATTGTCGACAACGACGAATTGAAGGCGATAATGGAAGCTGATCAATATACGGTTGAGTTTGCTGCGGGCTTTGGAGTTAGTGTCAAAACAACATTGAAGCACATGCATCAATTCGGAACGATAAAAAATCCAGATATGTGTGAGCCTCGCGAACTAAGCGACCATCAGCGAGAGTTTACGCGTCGAAGCATGCATAGCACTAGAGAATCGGCACAGAAACAAAGGAATTCTAAATGGAATTGTTACCTGCTGCGATGAAAAGTGGATTTCCTATACGACAACCGTAAGCGTTCGTTTGAGTAGGTGGGCCCGATTACCGGGAATACAGAACCTAAGCAGTGGGCTGAAAAATAGAAATATAGGAAATGAAAAATACCCATAGGAAGATCATGGTGACTGTCTGGTGGACCAGTGCCGGACTTGTACATCACAACTTCTTACCGAATGGCATAACAGTGACGGCAGATGCCTATTGCCAAGAATTGCAAACAATGATGGAGAACCTCGCAATACAACAACCAAGACTGGTCAATCGCTCTTCCCCATTGCTTCTCCAAGGCATCGCGCGAGCTCAAACTTCACGATAGACTATCGCAAAGCTACAAGAGTTACTGTTGGAAGCTCTCCGTCACCCACCTTACTCACCGGACCTTGTTCCAACAGATTTCTACTTTTTACAAAATTTAGACAATTTTTTATGTGGGAAAAAATTCAACACCCGAAAGGCAGTACAAAACGCTTTCGCTGCCTTCATCGGCTGTCGTCCAGCAGACTTCTACAGTTAAGGCTAAGTCACACGTAATTAAAACGTGTACTTAAAACGTACATGTAGGCGTGACTTAGCCTTAAGGGATAAACAAGCTGCTATCAAAATGGCAAAATTGTATAGATAATTGGGCCAGTACTTTGATTAGCTAAAATAAATAAAATAACTAAAAATTTTATATTTTTAAATTTTAATACAAAACACCAATTTCATAAGTAAAGACCTAATATTATAAGTGCGATAAGTAGTATGTTTGTTAGTTTAATTGTTTGTTGGTTTCTTTGTCCTTCGTTCACGCGATAATGGATCAAAGGGATTTTTTGCATGAGTAGATATAGCTTATGAGCCGGACAGTGCTAAGTTCAAGAGCTAATCCTTTCCGGCAATGGGATAACGTCTATGAATATTTGTATGTTATAATTTATAATTACATATTATCTTCATAGTTATAAGTTATATCCTAATCTAGTTTCCTGACGGATGACAGCTGCAGTGTTGCGGAGTGGGCGGTCCCGCCGACTACAGTGCGGCGCGCGCATCATCTGCCGCGCTGCCATACTCCTGCTGCGGACAGGGCCCGCTGCAGGTCGGCCTGGCACCCTACGCCGGAGACTGCACCTCCATATACCAGCGCGGGTGCGCCAAGCCGCTGTACGAGCACGCCAGGGCGCATGTCTTCAATGTGGCGCTGCTGGCGCTGGTCGCGTCTTTATTGCAAGTAAGTACCATTTTTTCCCTCCACCGCGCCGCCACGCTGCCCTACTCCTGCTGCGGACAGGGCCCGCTGCACGTCGGCCTGGTGCCCTCCGCCGGAGACTGCACCTCCATATACCAGGGCGGGTGCGCCAAGCCGCTGTAAGAGCACGCCAGGGCGCAAGTCTTCAATGTGGCGCTGCTGACGCTGGTCGCGTCTTTATTGCAAGTAAGTATCTACCATTTTCTTCTTCCACCGCGCCGCCGCGGTCGCGCTGCCCTACTCCTGCTGCGGACAGGGCCCGCTGCAGGTCGGCCTACGCCGGAGACTGCTCCCCCATATACCACGGCGGGTGAGCCAAGCCACTGTACGAGCACGCCAGGGCACAGGTGCAGGCAGCAGGGTGCATTGGGCCTACTCCTGCTGCGGCCAAGGCCCGCTGTGGGCCGCAGGGCCGTGACGGATAAGTACGTAATGTGTGCGTTATATCATGCTAGTTTTTCAAATAATTGGACGCTTCTCTGAAAATTCGTACACAGTTTATTTGTACCACTTTCGTACACTTGTAACGTTGGTAGAGCATTAACAAAGGATGTTGGAACATATTTAACGCAGGCTGAGCCGCGGGAACAGATAATACCTGAAAAAGTTATAAACGCCCAGTGCGTTGATATCTTTTTCAGGTAGGAAGCATATTAAATAGGACACACAACAAGTCTCATTTCTGACGTCCGAGGAACCTTGTCAAATTAAAAATTGAGCATTGCAAGCACGGAATAAAGCTGTTGTTGCAAGCAAGCACACATAAGGTTCCTCAGACGTCAGAAATGAAACTTGTCTACCGTATGTACCTATGCTTGCAATTTGTATGAGTTTCACGTAGGCCTGAATCTCATTTGGTTTTTGGATAGTCAATAGATGGCGCCACCAGTAGCTTGAGCGGAATTTCTATAACATACGAACGGAATGTTATTACACCTACATATTAGGCTCACAGAGTCGACGTTAAAGCATACTTACCTGGCGTGGGGGACACCGTGATCACGAAGGCGGTTCCCCCAGGGTGAGGCCCTTCCATTGCACTGCGGTCGACTGCGTACGCGCTGTCCCCCATGAATTGACGGAAAAGTGACAATAAATTTGTTGTCATGTGGGATGGACATTTATTACGTAGGTAAGGTATTATGTTTATGTCGCATCTTGCATAAGACACTTCAAAAATTACGACATACTTTTTGGGGAGAGCTTGGAACATCACTCACACTCCGTCACCGTTTACACTACGTGCGGAAATAAAACGATGCTAAATTTGAAAACATTCATTACCAGGCTCCTTGGAAGGAATAACATATTTTATAAGAAAACTATTCTGATTTTTGAAAAAAAAAAGCTTCGTAGGAAAATTTGACATCACTCACATCAGGAGGGGTCAGTCAAAATATCGTGACTTCGTGAGCCTAAAAGTGTGACGTATTTGTGAACGGCCCAATACTTGCGTAGTTGCGTGCAGCGTGACATTGTCACACACAATACAAAATACAATCGGATTTATTCAATATGATGCAATTTAAGAAAGATTTATTCTTTTGAATTGGCTTTTTATTACGTACCTAAATTACTTTCTTTTCGTTTCGAAATAGAACGAAAATAAAATTAGTGTGTTCATTTGCAGCACCGATAATAAATAAATCATAAATCAACTTACGAAATTTTTCTTACGTACACACGCGTAGTTTCATTTCTGTGCATCTTTTTCCCGCCAATTTGCAAGCGCAGCGGTAGAGAGAGAGAGGCCCCACGCATTGCGCCTCCCGCCCGCCGACCGTGTTATGCAATATTAGACGAACACTACAAAACACCTCTCTATATATGTATCTCTTTCATCTCCGGTCACGTGATCGGGTACAAAGTCTATGTTGCACAGAAATGAGTCATGTCGTCTGTACTTACTTACGTAATATTATACTAATTTTAATCTAGCTCGGTGCAGCTCAGGGTCGATTCGAGGAAAAGTAAATAATTATTATAAAATTAATAAATCAATACATAAATTATTATTATAATATTTAATAGATCTAAAACTTGTGTGTGGTACGATACGAACCAAACGGTGGATTTTAAATGCATAATCATGTCAAAAAACGGAACAGCATTAGCAGCCCCCCCAATGTATTAGATAAACGTATAATACAATTAAATCTGTTATTAATTCATTGGAAGCGCTGACATGGCACCTGCCCTGCCGCCTGCCTAATTTACTGTGGTGTTTTAGGTTGACATCACTGGTGCCAAAAAATCTGGTGCATTACGTGATTTAGCCTTCCGTGTCAGTTTCCATAAAAAAAGGTTATTGCAAATTCAGATAAACCGGTATTTAGGAACATCTTAGTGGCCTTAGTGTGGCATATTATCTAGTTACTTATGGTTGTATATGGCACTCAAGTCATCGTTAAAAACGCAGGTACAGCGAAGCCAAGGCGAAATTAATATTTTTCCGCTTACCTCGTAGATGTGCACGAACGTTTTTCTATGTTATCATCCCATCATGGTTGGCTCGCACCACTTATGTTCACGAACCGAGTAAGAAAATCAAATAAATTATATGAATCATTCATCATTTATTTTATTTTACTATTACAAAATGATATACATATTATCATTATCATGCATGACACTAGACGTAAAAAAAATAAATAAAAAATTTAAGAGACCCGACTACGAAAATAAAATGTTGTAGTATGGCTACTCGGGACTCGGGCTGTCTATTCCAATCCTTTTACACGCCCCACTACAGCATTTTAGTTTCTTAGTTGTGTCTCATACATGTTTTATTGAATTTTTATTTAATTATTTATAGTTTTCCATAATTAAGTTTGGTATATTTTTTAAATAGTTTTTTAAGTTCTTTACAGTGATATCACAGTTTACTTAAATTTCCTACAGTTCGTTCCCTGGCGCGTTTAGACGGGTCAATTGAGGAGCGGTCCTTTTCTTATGCTGTGGTGATATCCCACTCGATAGGGTTTAAAGAAAAAAAATCGCTGCGCCAAATGTCCCCCATATTTATTAATTAAAAAAAATATATACATTATGTATGACTAGTTATGACACTCCCTGGTTCAAATCGGTTCAGACGGTGGTAACATATACTCCTCTCACAAGTACAGCGCTAGGCTTAGTGAGCCTAGCGCACAGGCGCTCACCCCGTACGTACACTAGTACACATATGATCACTAACACTAATGCCATTCGTCTAAAAGGTACCTACGTGGAAATACCGCTACTCAACACGAAACATCCAACGACATGTGAAGGCATTAACACTGTTTGCATAAACACGGTCCATTATTGCTTCAATCGTTTTAAATCTGTAAATTTTGAGTTGAAGAACGAGCCTCGGGGTCGGCCGGTAACTGTTGTCGACAACGACGAATTGAAGGCGATAGTGGAAGCGGATCCAACTTAATCTACGGCTGAGCTTGCTGCGGGCTTTGGAGACTAAGTCAAAACAACATTGTAATAAATAGTATCTATGCGACCGTGAGCATGAGGTTTTAAGGAGTATTTACGCATGTGTTTGTATAAGCTACCTATACGAATTGTCGTTATTGTTGTACCTACATATGTTGCGTAATACGTACTGAAGACTTGCTTATGTAAATGTGATTAAACCCTATGAATGACTAGTTAAGTATACCTACGTCCAACCAGTTCTCCGATGTTTTTGCTCATGGAAAGTTTAATTTATCCCGGAAAAATAATTCAACGCTCGTATATAATTTAACGTTTGAGCTTCGATACTAAACATAAAGGCATAGGAAGTTGAGTGTTATTGTGCGTATATCTTTTAGTGCGTTTCTGAAAAGTAACTCGGCGACCAATTGCGGTTCTAACGTATAATGGCAATCGTAGGTAATCGAAATTCGGTATTATTGTACAAAATCGCGATCTTTCGTCCCTATCCATTAATGGATAAATGGATAGATTTATTGGATCTTCTTTTATTAACCCAACCTTATCTAAAAAATAACCATTACATGGCTAGTGATATATTTAGAGACATACCAAAGGCATTCCTAATTATTTTATGTCCAAAATATTTACCTTTTACGAAGGTACCTACAAATTTTGTATTTTTGTTTTACCGCGCTAAGCGTGCACGTCGCTTATACAATATGTATAGGTACTATGTGAAACAGAAAAAAAAAACATAAAACTTTGAAAAATTATTAATGAGCGCGGAGATAGCTCTACATGAAACCATTAATGAATTTCAATGAGTTGTTCAGTCAGCCTGGTAGCGACAGCTATAGCCGGAGACCCAGGTTCAAATCATGGCTGGGCTAAATAAAATACTTGTTTCCATACATCAGATCACAGAATGATACGAGCACCTAGCTAGATATATCACGATGCGATGGGAGCCTGGTCCAAACAAATACACATTATATCATATTATGTTTTGCAGCAATTTAAGATTTCTTCTCTTTCCACTTTTCTTGAATGTGGTATAAATAATTAATAAGTAATCTAAATAATTTTTCGAAATTTTAGCATTTTTTGTGTTTCATATAGTACACATAAATGTACCTACAGTTTATATTTAGTTCACTCGTGAATTTTTAATACTGACTTAAGAACATTGATACCTACCTAATTCGTGTGTTCGTATCATTCTGTGATCTGATGTATGGAAGGAAATATTTTATTTACTGCAGTCGAAATCCGTAAACTTTAAAAATGTATTATTGGAATGATATTTTAAAAGATAAGGAGCATTTGTAGCACTTGTATTCAAAAATACTTTTGATTAATATCTTAGCTATGTTCATATATGAGCAAAATCGGCTCATTACTATAAATATGGCGGCCAATTAAATTAAAAAAATAAATAATTAAAAAGTTATTTCATGGCGGCTAACAGGAAGCTATAGACGAATATAGCTTATTGAGCTCTAAAATTTTCCCCTTAGATTGATTGTTTTGTATATCCAGAACAAAATTAAAATATTAAATAAAAACCTTTTTACCCCAACCCCTCGCACTGCTTCCTTCGGTCATGCGCGCACCAACCCACCACCTCAATTGAAATCTACCTTTCCGACTCGTTGCTGCTAACGGTGAATTTTTTTTAATTGAAATCTACCTTTCATGTACCAAATACCATATAACCTATTAACCTACCAAATAACATATTAAAACACTGTCATCTCTGGTAGCTGCTGCCCCTTCTGCGCAGTAGTAGACATCTGTCGTTCGTTTGCAGATGACCAGCAGCCTCTTCGATTTATCAGTCCATTTTATGGAGATCCTGTCCGCTTTACGTTTTCATTTGGCGTCCAATCCCCGCGAAACAATGGTTATGTCAGGAACATCTTTGCCACTTTGACGTATGGATATCTAGGTCGTCAGCTCACATTCCAGTATTGTGCTTTCACTAATCATATGGTACTATTCACACGAGCATCTTATGTTGACAAGAGTTCACGTTAACATTTGCAACAAATAAACAAATAACGAAACGCACACAAATCGTTCGATGGGACTCGTAGGCGCAGCTGTATTTCGTGTTTCTTCTGTTTTTTGTTTGCTTTCTCTAAAACGCCGACGAGATTCGTTTGTTTCGTTGTGAGCATTTAGAAACGCACTTATGAGTTCAAATTTTTGTGGAATCGACATTACATTGATTGGGTAGGGTCTTCCTGGATGATGAGTCGTATAATTTCCGAGTGATGGTGCCGCAAGATATAACTGAATTATTAGTAAGCTTCTGAGCGAAAATTCCCACATTTTCATTGTTATATTTTATGTAAATAAAATAATACTTTATTCTAGCTTAGCGCACGCAATGATGGTTTATATCTGACGTATTACGCCATTGGCGATCGTTTAAAACGTTTGAGAATCGTACAATTCCGAGTTTGGTTTTTGACGCGTCTATTATATTATACGTCCAGTTTTTCTTGACTTTAATTTCTTGGTTAAAATTTATATACTAAATTGCAATGCGCCCCAATGAGTGAAGGAAAACACCGCGAGGAAACCTATACACTGACAATACACATGTGTGTAGTATATAAAAGTTGACTGGAAGAGATTGCCTCCGGCAATAACTCCGCCTGCTGCTAAGTGGAAAATTTTATATATATTTTTAATGTTTATATTACGTGGTAATCATAAATTACTAAACGGGCACATTCATGACATTCGTATGTGCTTATTTTATATAAGATAAAGAAAATAAATAAGTTAATTTCCACAAAAACAAATTCTAAAGGTTTACACATCACCCCCATATTCTGAGCAACTATTGTTCTAGCACACGGATAATTTTGGGACAAAACAACTTGGTCTTCAATATAGGTGTAGGTACAATTGCTCGATTTGGGGGAAGCGCTGGCATGGCACCTACCTAATTCACTACGGTGTACTGGGATGATATCAAGTCTACCAAAATACTTATGCATTAGTTAGGGTAATGTAGGCGTCCGTGCCATTTTCCATAAAAGAAGAATTTTAGGATTTGATATTTAAATTTTTTTTATTGCTTTGTAGTCGGGGTCTCAAGTGCAGACAAATTCATTCCCGAGGAGGTGCCAGTGGAGTCCGGCTTGAAGGCGGATTCATGTTTCTGGAGAAAGACTTGAAGACCATAGATTGTAGTAATAGAGAAAATGTTCCCCAGAAGTCCCTTCCACACATTCGCAGTTCGACACAACAACGATTTAGAGAATAGTGCAGTCCGAAGGGCTGTTCTATCGACTACAAAGAGGCGATCCGCAAGAGTGTGGCGGGTTTGTGGAAAGCGAACTGGAGGAGAGGAGATGAGGAAAGCGAGTTCGTCTGAACAGCGGCCATAGTAGTACTGATAAAACAGACTCAATGAACCAACGATGCGTCTGCGTTTAGAGGTTGAAGGTTCTTCGTAAGTACAGACTCGCCAATGAGGCGAATGGCACGTCGCTGAATATATCCTAGACTGAAAGAAGATATTCAGAGGTATACTCCCAGAGATGATTTGTAGGGGACTTGGATAATACGTGGAGGAAGTTTGAATTTTTTTTTCATTAAAAACAATTATTTTTAAGCATAAGCAATTTATTATTCGAAATAAAGTCAGCCACTAATCAATTTCTCAACATTTCTCAAATTACTACTTCCTTACACAATACCGATGTAGTAACGTCAACTTGGAATTGGTGCAAATATAATTTTAAACAATAATAATACATAGATAATTTCTGTGACCACATGACGCTAAAAAGCTATTTCCTTGAAATGACCTAATGCAAAGTGGTCAATACATGAATTTAAATAGATACCCACCCACGTGTGCACCGACCCTAACTGTTTACTGAATGAATGTGTCACAAGATCGGTAAAACCCAGTTGACGCTCCACCGCTGTTTGGCTGTTTGTGACAAAATTATTGCACCATCCATCACACTTTACTACGTATAAACTATCCTAACAGATAAAGCAGAAAATGTGTAACTATGTAACAGGCTAAATAATATTATCCTGTTACGTTGCTATTAAGATTGGACCTTTTGGAATTGAACGGACGAACGTCCGTTGATTGGACGTGCGTATACCTATACCTACTCGGAAGCGTTTTTTTCTCGGTATTGATTTCGTCATTTGTTACTCAGTTTCAAAAGGTCCCATCTTAATAGCAACGTAACCGGGTAATATTATATGTATACACCTTCGTCAGGACGGGTTTTTACATTAGCTTATAACTCGAGAACCACTCAATAAAGTCACATGGGGTTTCCACTGACGTATTCTCTAACAAGTGAGGATGGTTATAGGACATTTACTATCGCGATAGTCCTTCGAAGTTCGGAGCAGTGAGCAAATATAATTCGGGGCAGAGCCTGGGGCGAGAAGTACAACTGGCGAGCAAACTATGGCATGTTTTTATCTTTAAACATGCGAGATGGCTATGATATGAGCCACCGCGGGAGCTTCTAGTCATGCATGACTACTTCATACTTCAATCATTATATCATAAATCACTAATATATATACTCTTTCCAAGTAGGCCACTCGGCATGGAAGTATATCTACAGTTACCACGAGCGAAGCCGCGGGTAAAAGCTAGTAATATTATAAAGGCAAAAGTGTGTTTTTTTGATTAGTGCTTCTTTCAAGCAGCAGCGTAACGGCGGATCGACGTGATGTTTTTTTTAATTATTGAAACTGACACGGAAGGCTGCATCACCTAATTAATGCAGCAAATTTTCTGGTACCAGTGATGTCAGCCTAAACACCTTGGTTAATTATGTAGGTAGGTGCCATATCAGCGCTTCCCCCTTTTCCAGCCGGCTACACTGAACTGGACGGAAAACACGAACTATGTTTCATAACCGCTTCGACCGACCTTCATTCAGTGCGTTGGTACCAACCCGAGCGGGGTTAACCCTACCATAATGTAAGGAGAGGGGAGGGACCTACAGTTTAACGTGGAATCCGAACACGACCAGCGTCAACGGTCAAGCGGTCACCCATCCAAGACCTGATCGCGCTCGGCAGTGATTAACTTCGGTAGTCAAATACCGAATATCGCAAACACTGAGCCGACGACGCTGATGTTTTGCATAGAGAGTTTATGGGCCGAAGAGTGCAATAGGTACTTTGATTTGTCCGTGACGGAATAACGGATCGACTAGATTTTTTTAGGATAGAGATAGTTTATGGGCCGGAGAGTATTATTAGGCTGCTTTGCTTTGCCGGCGACTTCGTCTGCGTGTACTTTAGTGCAGCGTAGCCGCGTATAAAAACTAGTATTAGTATAATTTTATATTTCATGTACGACTTTCATGCTACATTTTCGGTCACCGGGGTAAATAGGTATACCGATCGCTGTTGCGCTGAAATAATGAATCTTTTTTTCATTGAATTAGAAATGACATTCATTATTTTATTTGTACGAACGAAATCAATCAGAAAGTCATGCAAAAAGGCTGCTTGAATGATGGTCAAAATTTGTTGTAATTACGCTGTACTTTAGTAACTATATTTGTTTTGTTTCAGGTAAATCTTCAGTAAATTGCTTACGTGTTTCATAATCGCCGAAATAGAGTACCCAGCTACTGTAAGTATTGAAAAAATCTTCCAAGATCCAACGTCCAGCACTATATATACACTGTTAGTTTATCTAATAATAATTTTAAAAAAGCACGTCAATAAATTCATACAAAGCAGTTAAATTAGATTATACTATATACCTACACATCCCATAGGTAAATCAAAAATTTACCGACACTGGACTTCACTGACCGGTGTTTGTTGGTACGGTCTAATATGAAAACAGGGGACGGGAACTTATGCCTATAGAGTATTTTATCAGTAGACACAGTAACTGGTACACAGACGATAGTAACAGTATGAGAGCGCGACGTGTGTCCTCACTGGACAGGCCTTCGGCAGACTTCGCTTGTAGTTTTCCAACCAAGGGCTGTTGAGAATGACCAGGCCTACTACCGGCGTAATATCACTAGAGTGAGTGAACGGATTTCAGCCAATCGTATGCGTTAACGCACTCGAGATCACTCGACACCGCCAGACTGATTGGTTGAAATTGTGGCGATGTCTCTACACTTGCTCATGTGATAATAGCACGGTAGACCCCCAGTGGGCCAAATGTTAAGACTGAAGGATACGTTTTGCGGCTTCTTATGTATTGAATATTTGAGGTTCCAAGAGTAGATTAATCTGTTTTTTCCGCAGATAGTGCAGTACAAAATCTTATCGCATAGCCTCCAGTGCGATTCAAAGTCTGATGCCTGCGAGCTAGTGCACCTTTACTGGCGGTCGTAGACATTGCTGAGTTGGTACTTCGTTTTCGGAAGTGTGCATGTGACTGCGTCATCGCGACCGGCACACAAATAACACATGTTTCTAAAAGCTGAAAGATGAAGAACAGATAACCAGTGTGTCCACCTCGCTATCATCATATGAGCGAGTGAAGAGACAACGTCACGATTTCAACCAATCAGACTGGCCGCTTCGAATGCATAACGTCTACGATTGGTTGAAAGCTATTCACTCACTCATGTGATCTTACACTTTATAAGTAAGTGATCATATTTTCTCATATTTCATTTCATTTGGTGGGAGTTAATATCTCGAAAGAAGGTTTTTCCATATAAAACGTGACAAGCCGCAACGACTGGTAACGTAGGTATAGATCCCTTGGAAGAATCACAACTTGTAGCCAAACTTGTCGTTTGACTGCAATCGTGAATCGAATGGAATCAGCATTGGTGAAAGGTCGACTGGAAAGTGTCGCCTCAGTCAAAAAGTCCGCCTTGTGCCAAGAAGAAAAGTTGTTTTTTATTTATTTATTATATATTAGCTACAATGGAGTTTCTTAATTACTATGAGATCGTTTCTATAGCACCCAGGATGCGTCTGCGCATCCATTGTTTATTTATCGAATACAAAGACCACTTATTTTAGGTAAAGCCAAACTCATGACTCATGACATGAAGCACTCGTGATGTAAATCACGGAACACAATACGCCTAGAAAAGTGTCTCAGGTCATACATGATGAATAATCGGCCAAGTGCGAGTCGGACTCGCGCACAAAGGGTTCCGTACCGGTTAAAAAATAAGTTTTTATGGCGACGCCCATTAATTATAACTTTATTTTGTTTTTTGTTCTTATACTTAGTGAATATTGTCGTACATATTTTATACAAATTTCAATTGTTTTTTCTATTACGGTTCGATATACAGCCTTGGGACCGACTGACGTACTGTGACGACCCCTCAGATATTACATTAAATTAGTTTCAGTAATAATTAGTAGTAATTAAAGTGTGTGTGTGTAATAAAGGAAAACCTGAAGTTTTCCTTTAAACTTAGTTCTTAAAAAGCTTCCCGGAAAAGCGCTCCTAACAGTACCTCGAAAAAAACACGTTTTTTTAATTGAGACCTCCATTATTTATGACCTTTTTTTTATTACTTGTTGTTACAGCAGCCATAGTAGTACACACTCTGTGGAAATTTCAAGTGTGTTACCTATAACGGTTCAAAAGATACAGCCCTGTAACAGACGGACTGACAGTAAAGGTTTAGCAATAGGGTTCCGTCTTCACCGTTTTGGTACGGATACCTAAAAAGTAACATTTTAAATCATTGATTTTGCAAGAAACTCGATAATTCAACTTGCGAAAGGGCACAACCTCGGCTGGTAATGAAACGAAAAAATAAAATGCTCACAGCTCGATGGAAAGGATATCAGATCGGACGGGGAAACGAATCCATACTATAAGGAGGATTGAGTAGAGGGTGGATTCCCTCCTCTCCCTGCTGAAACGACTCCTGTAATAGGAGATTTCGGCGCTGAGGCGAAGCCTGAGTATCTTGAAATTCTCTGGAGAACACACGAAAGAAAATATATGCTTTTCTGGTTTTAAGTTAACTTTAAAGTGTAATAAATTGTAAAATTATGCATTTTTATTAACAATCGTTTTCGTATTACATTTCATTTCATGTATTTATTCATGCAGATCAATATAGACCATAAAAAGCAGTATTGCATTCTTAATTGTACCGTTAGTATTGTAGAAATTAAAAGAAAACAAATTATTTCATGTAACGTAATCGAAAGACAAAAATTATCAGCGTTTGTAGTAAGCAGATAAATAACACATACATATGTGCATATATCACTCATGCTGAATCCAGATAATCGGGGTAGGCAGAGCAATCGGTGTTGTGCTTCAAGAACTCAGGTAAATTACAGCGTAACACCGACCACCACGTTTCGCAAGGTATTCGGACGAGATATCTATCAAGCAGCATGTAAGGCATGAAGACCCACCTGCATGACTCGGTGGAAGTACCGTGCCAAGGTGAGAGGCGGCGAGCCTGTGGCCCTTTAGCACAGGCATCGTGTCCTTATCCCTTAGTCGTCTTTTACGGCATGCATGAGAAGAGCATGCATGCATGGTTATTATTTTAAGTTCCGGCCCTACACGCTACAGATAAAAAATGTTGAGTTATCTTTACTACTACGTCAAAATTCAATAAAATTAAATGGTATAACATAGTACGATAATTTCAAGAGTAATACTATTTTGCGAGCGAGGGGGCTGAAGGGGTCGGGGACTTGAATTCAAAGACAGGGGGACTGGTACCGGATTAAGTAGGAGACTGATTATGATTCAGCGATTAAAAGTAACAACCCAAGACAATTTAACCACTGCGTTAGTAATAACTTTTATCTTGTCACTGTCTAAAACAAAATGCGACAGAGATTTTTAAATTTTTGCCACGCCAGGTAGTTCATCTTCCTCACTTTACGTCCTCTTACCTTTTACCTTCTTCCTGTCAGATGGATGGTAAGAGGGGAAAGGAAGGTCAAAAAATGTCATTATGCATTGATGAAAAATACACTTAGAACGAACGTGGTGAATGAATGCGAAAGTTGTTAATGTCTATATTAGCCTACCGCTTCATTAGATTGGTCGTGTTTAGATATAAATATCAGTGGGAGAGCTTCGAATCCAGGAATGGACATTGAAGGAGATATAGAATAATAAGAACTCCAGAATAAGACATCCAGTAGTCCAAGTGGTGATCTTTAAGGAGGTTCCGACCCTGTCGCCTAAAACTACTATGTCGAGAGATGGCGCTGTAAAATATTTTTATAAAATGGAGAATATCTGCAAAAGTACTTAAGTAAATGACTTGAAATGAAA
>WYDE02125366.1:0-11405 GCA_009867175.2 Adela reaumurella
GGAGTTCTCGCAGCACAACACCGATTGCTCTGCTTACCCCGATTCTCGGGATTTAGCATGAGTGATATGTATGTATGTATGTACATTTATATTCTAAACTTATCTTCTACTTGGTTATAGGTAGGATTATGCAAATGTCTGCCTTTCATGACTAGGTATCATACATTTGAATACCATACATTGAATACTACTATATACTAATACTATAGAATATCATACATTGAAACATTTATTGAGGCTACACAAACATTGTTTAAATTAATCAAAGCTTAGGAAAGTTTAGATATGATTTGTAACAAAACAAGACTTACTCCACAAAGGAAGTTGTGGATTCTCTTCTCTGACGAAAATTCAATTAGTGCAAAATCACCTTCTGCTAAATTAAGAACTGACTTTTCATTCAAGCTGTCTTCATTGTCTGATTCTTCACAGATCGCGTCTGTTTCTGATTGACTTGAATCACTATGATTTTTACCTATATGTTTACCTTTAATTTTTTCTTGAACGTGGAGGCGGCCATTTTTTTTCTTCGCGTTTTCTTTTTCTGTTCGCAACTTCCTCGTTTTTTTTTTCGTTTTCAGCTTCTTGGTCCAGTATTCTTGCCAGAGTTTAGTGGTAGCAACATAAGGTAAGCGTTGTTTTGCTCTCTTTGTTTTAACTGGAGAATCGGATGGCCACACAATATGTTTTCCGAATGCTGGACTTATTAATTTGTTTTTTTTTCAGTACTTTTTCACGGTTGATAGTACTAATATGTGTTTTAGCAGATTGAAGTGTTGTGACAGCAGCAGGAATTGAAGCAGAGGAACACATCGATATTGTAGCTTTAGGTGTATGAGGAGACGGTCGTGTCGTTGTTGAAGTAGACGGGTACCGACTGAAAGTGTGGGTTGGTGTTGAAATAGAAGGGCAGGTCGTGGTTGCAGTACTAGGTGTTCGAGAAGATGGATACACCATGAATGTAGCAGTTCGTGTTGGAGTAGAAGGGCTCGTGGTACCAGTAGCAGTACTAAAAGGTGTTTTAGCAGATTGAAGTGTGAGAAAGCAGCAGCAGGGGTTGAAGCAGATGAACAAATTGATATTGTAGCATTAGGTGTATGAGGAGATGGTCGTGCCATTGTTGAAGTAGATGGGTACGGACTTATTGTGTGGGTTGGTGTTGAAACAGAAGGGCAAGTCGTGGTTGCAGTAGTAGGTGTTCGAAGAGATTGCTGCATCATGACTATAGCAGTTTGTGTTGGAGTAGAAGGGCTAGTGGTGACTGTAGCAGCAGTTGTTACAGTTGAAGGGCTTCTCGTGACTCATCTCTTTACTTAACTGACCTGTAGGATGGACAACATGATATATCGTTTAACACCAAAACCTAACCACCTGGTCAAGCTTTGGAAAACCACCACATAGAACATTGCAAAAACAAAATGATTAAGGCATTAATATTTAGCAACATTACAAGTTGAAAAAATTGCACTTCAACATTTACATTTAATTGCATTATATGTTCATTACATAAAACTCGCGAAACAAAATAAATTATTTAAGATTATGGCGGATTAAAGCAAAGAACTCAAAAAACAAATCCTTACTAAAACAGATGTGTACTTACGCGGCGCCATCTTTGCTCCTCAATAGCTAGAATGCTTTGACCAATAGGATGCATTCGCACGCATCACATGACCTCTCGTGACTATGTTCAAGTCACAGAATAAGTAAAATTCCCCAGTACTGCCAACTTATCTTATTATAATGGATTTTTTGCATGTTGGTCAGCTATTGGTGCTTGGTCAGCTTTTGGGTCATCCATCCATATATTTAAATAAAATACGGTGTCATCTATTTTTATTTTTGCAGTTCAAGCAGAAAGAGTGCACATTTCTGATAAATAGAAGCGAGGATGCGCTCTCTTATTTACACAGTAAGGGTTTGGTTGTCAAAAATGACAATGTCAACTTAAACTTGACAATCTGTCAAACCAACCTGACTTTGGACAACCTACGCTTCTACAAGGGTGCCATTTTCAAAAACAAGTTGACTAAGAGTTACGACGAAGAGAAGAACTCTCTAGACCTTTCGGCTTTTCAATTGCAGTCAGGTGAGTATTTTTTATCTTTTAAAATGATAATGGTAATTTATTAGCTCAGCGAGCTAAGGGCAATTTTCTGTGTATCATTGGTGTGAAATCTGATACGATCTAAAGTCGACTATGCATGTAGCGCTTGTTGAACTTACAGTTCCATGGGAAGCAAAGTCCGAACGAAAAAAACTTTAAGGTTAACGAGTACTGCAACTTGGTGGACCGGATAGTGAGAAATGGAAATCTCTAGACTGATCTCTTTGCTGTGGAAGTCGGAGCAATGGGACTATTAGTGAAGTCACTCTATAGTCTTTTCAAGAATCTAGGCCTGCCAAGATCGACTTTAAGCTAATAAATGGGGAGAGCTTCAAAAGCGTCACTGGAGGCTTCCTACAGTATATGGATAGGTATAGAGCTGATGAAAGCTTGCAGCGAGCCGAAGCGTAGTGCATGCTGGAGACTGATGCGGCCGCCCGTTTCCCCGACCTCGCTTGCCGCCCTCATTTACTGCCAATGGGCCCGGATATGTTTGGTGAAGCCATTGCAATCTTAGCTCAACATACATAGGCAGAAACCATGGATCTCCACGTGCCACGATCTTGACATACCTCTGCCGCTTCTTGCACTATCATAATATTATCATACATACATAAGTACTTATCTCGCTATCTACTGGGCATGTCGCTCACAGCTCCATCTGCAGGCTGTGTCACAACTCCTTCAGGTTTAAAAAGCCTTTCAAAATAATCCTTCCATCTTTCAAAATCTACTTTTCATCCTTTAATACAAATCCCTCCTTGTCCCTCATATCACTTATTTTAGATTCTTCTGATTTCCCCTGGGTCGTTCTCACCATTTTCCAAAATAATTTTATATTAGTTTGGCAGTTGCAAGAGAATCTCTGGCCGTTATTTTTCCTCTCTTACCTTTTATTTCTTTCAGCACATTCTTTCACTTTCTGTTTTGACTCACTATAATATTGCTTTCGTCTCTGTATTCCATTTTTATTCGCTCCGTTCACTCCCCCATCAGCCATACTCGCTAAGACATCAACCCATGCTTTCTTCTTCTCATCCACTACCTTTTTTGCATCGTTTTTCCACCTATAGTTTCTTGGCTTCCTTTCCATTCTTTCTCTTTGAGATGCCACATACCTCAGAAGCTGTATCGATTATTCCACTTTTCATCTTCTCCCATACATACTCAAGCTCATACTCAACGTTTTTACCCAACGCTTCACTCGATTTTTCGGTCAGTATCCTGTTATATTAACCTTTTACATTCATATCCTGTAATCTTTCTACTTTTGTTCTTTCTACCGCGATTGTTTTCACAGGATCTCGGTGTGGCCAGCGCTTGAACAGACTCAGTATACCACCCGGAAATGATCCGTTCCTACATTGACTCCCTTGTGTGATAGATAAGCATAGGGCGGATTCTGTCGGACATTCAAATCTGCATCATTAAAACTGGCAATCACGCAATATTTTAATTCTGAAATATAATTAATTTTTTTTCTTCTAAGTTTGCCTATTTTTTTTATTCTATTATATAAAGCGTCAAAATATAAATATCATTTCCTTCTAGTAAATGTTTTATAGAATGTAGAATGTAGAATGCCCTGTACCACATCCCAAAGGTAGGTCAGAATAAAATACCATTTGGGTATTAGTCCTCACCTGTTGTACCATTTAATAATTGGTATACAATAAACGATACATACATACATACATACTTTTCGAGAAAGCTGGTATAAAAATGTGCGTCATTCAATTACTCGTGAACTGGAATTCTTACAAAAACATGAAAGATGAAAAGATGGCATTAAAATTTTATCAAAATTAGATTATTTCTGCTTTTTTTCATAATAGTCCCAAATCTCCTAACATAGTTTTTAATTTGTAGAGTTTTGATAAAATTTTTGTCCATTCCATCTTATATAGCGTCAAAATATAAGGAAAATTCAAACTTACATGTTTTTTTGTAAGACTTCCGGTTCACGAGTAATTGAACAACACAAGTTTTTGTATGCATTTTCTCGAAAAGTCTTTATCCTATGAAACTTTGACTGGAAGGAAATTATGTTATATATGTCATATGTTTATATAATAGAATTAAAAAAATATGCAAACATTGAAGAAAAAAAAGTGCAATTTTGTTTCAGTAGGTATATTTGGAGAGTGGCATTTTGAATGACGCGGACTTGAATGTCCGACAGAATCCGCCCTATAGTGATAAGCGCTGGTGTCTACAACATTGCTTCTCAGCTTCTATCACAAAATCCAAATCCACGTCCACTATCACAAAATCTATCATATTTCTATCTTCCTGTCTCTGTCATGTACACATTTGAATTCTCTTGTGGTTCAACATAGTATTTGCTACAAAAAGATTATTTTCCGGGCACATATCGATACTAACACCATTCTCATTTTTCTTTCATCACCAAACTTTCCAAGCACAGACTCATCCATCCCTCTCACGCCGATCCACCCATTAAAGTGTCCCATCATTATCACTGTCTCATTCTCCCCACACGCATTCAGTAGTTCTTTCATGCTATCCCAGAACTCTCCCGGTCCTTGATGGAAAATCTGGGGCATAAACCGCCAAGACATACAAACGGACCAAACCTACCTTTAGTTGGACCAATAGGACTTGGGGCTCACACACTCGTAATCTATCGTGCATTGAGCCATTTGGTCCGAGAGGTCAACTCCTACACCTTGGCAAGCCCTTTCAGTCTGCGGTACACCCCACCACAGGGCTGTGAAAGCACCATGCGGATCTGTCCTTCCCCTTCCTCTTGGTCTCACTCACTCACCCACATCTATCTGCCTCGGATTAAACATCTTGTACACTTCCTCCTCCTTATCATTCATCCCTCCACAAACATTGTGGCAAAGCGGCTTTCCGTTGCCCACTTTTCGCCCCCCCTCATGAAACGCGACGTGACAAATGCCGAGCAGTGTCGCCGTCATTTATTGTGATACATTCCATTGTTGTCCCACGAGTAGGTAGGCAAATATTCTTTCAACTGACAGAGCCCCGCTTGCCGGGTTAACGCTACCAGAGCCTGCGGGCGCCAAACCCCAGGATTGGTACACTTGCGACTAGATTCGCTTCTTGCCATTCATCCATCGACACGGCAACCTTAAATTTGATTGGCGTAAAAGATAAGGACAAGGGAAAACAGAAATCAGACGAGATCTTAGAGGTCTACGAGATGTGTGGATAAAGGAAGAAAGTGTTCTATTGTCATGGAAAACTAATCAGGAGTGTGACACTAGTAGCTGGAAAAGTCCGGGGCCGCAAACAAGTAACCGGCAGAATGAACCCTCTGAACCTTAGCTTATCTTCCTATATTACTGTGTCTGATAAAGCTGAGACTCGAGTAGCGAATCAACGTACAGGCGCAGATTAACAAATCTATTAGGAAGAAATTTTTTTTTCTACTTCGAACTGTCAGAATGAAAACAATATATTTAATTAGTGGTTGAAGTTATAGCTGTCAAAGTAAAAAATCGGAATCTCTTATTGAACCGGGAAATACCAAGATATTATCAACATTGCTCAGAAAATGTGCCCGCTATAATTAGGCTAGTCACATAATATGTCACAGATGGTACTCGTTGTTGGGGAAGACCGAGACTCTAATGGAGACCACGTCCAAGCAAACAAAGTAGAGCATTGATTGTGTGGTGACTTGCATTGATAGAGACCTACTTCCAGCATTGTAAAGAAAAGATCTGATGACTACCTTACTGTACAACAGCCAGTCAAATGCATCTTAAACTTACCTAACACATATTAAACTACCTGAAACTGTAACACATATTCTAACATTATATTTTATTTTTTCAGATAACAGCCACTTCATGTACTTCCCATTAAAAGTCATTTACAATCAAATATTCATAATGAACGTTGTCAAAGCGATACTACAGTGGCGTTCAATAACTACGCTGAACCTCAGCGGAAATAGACTGACGTATGTATATAAAGTTTATACAAAATATACAAGGTGTTCCCGGTCAGGTCCCTTCAAACCTATTATTTATTTTATTTATTTATTTTATTTTAGAATGACAGCTTGGGCTGATGTGTCTAAATCGAGTTCATAGTTCACAGTTCAAATTATGTGTTTATAGGGGTTTTTTTTATTATGTGATTTGCACTGATAATGTCCTCCGGAAGTTGGTTCCAATCTTCAACAACTCTGTTGTTTATGAAGCGTTTACATGTGTTGGTCTTGTGCTCCTGTTTTATTCAGTTTCAGGGTGTGGCTCCGGAGGTGAGTCCTTTGATTTTGATTCATTTCAACTTTGATTCGTGACATTGCGTAGAACATGAATTTGAAAGAATTTTGTATTTTGGTTGAGATCAATTTTTTACCTCCTCATACATTTTTGCTGAAGAAAATTTTAAAAATGTTTGTGAGAGTCAAAAATTTTTCTCGACCACAATGCCAACTTCTTTCGTATTTGTGTTCTACGCATATATGGAGTAACAGGTTTGAAGGAAGTACACCTGCCCTCGAACAACTTGTATAATGTTCCTAATTGTCTGTCCTAGTTAGTAGATAGCCAGCAGTGTGATTTTAAAAAAGGTTTAGAAAAATTATTATTGATAAAATGGTAATTGTTTTATTATGTGCCTGCACAGATTAAATAAACACATATTATCAGTTCCCATTTGGACTTTCAGATGCCATTTCAGAGGACATCTGAAATGGCATGAAACTAAAGTTGACGCCAGAATTATTAGAGAAACTAGTTTGACATTTAATTAGGCGCGAATGTTGCCATAATTTGCCTAGTGCGGTTCTTCTCGATATAAAAATGTAATACAATAAAATTTGATAAACAGTGTGTAAGTACGAGCGCCGGAAATGTTATACATTTTGCTCACACGTGGCTTACTAGATCACACATGCACAAAGTCCCGCCGTTTGATCAAAATTCTGACAGAAATTAATGAAATCTTTATGGCACCCATGTATTTACCGATGCTGGCAACCCTTTACTTTTCAAATTAGTCTCTCTAATTCTTGTTTTTTTTTTGTAATAAGTAATGTTTTTAGTAAATCATTTAATTCCCCTCTTAAGCGTGAATATTCTTTGTTTGGGTATGTATGTAAGCTCGCAACATTTTGAATATTGTGTAAATGTTTTTATAGGAGCATCAATGCTTTCAACCTATCGGAATACCTACCGTCCCTGAGGATATTGGATCTCAGCGACAACTGTCTGCCGACCGTCAGCACCTTGGCGTGCTTCAAGGGTGTTCCGATGTACTCGCTCGCGTTGGAAGGGAACCCGCTCTGCCAGAACTTCATACAGAGGGAGCACTACATCGACGTTGTGAAGTTGATATTCCCCAGGCTTATAGTGTTGGTATGTAATGTAGGATATTGTGCTCCAAAAGCTTATTTGGTTTAAGCTCCATTTATACTTACCGGCAAGGAATTTTACTTTCAAAAAGTACATAAATTTTTTGGGTTCTAAGTTTTTCAAATGACTATTGAGGTTCTTCTCTCGAAGTTTCAGACATTTTCAGTGTATAAGGAAAACATTTTTCATGTGAAATCCTGTTTCGAAATATTCACAATTAATCAAATTTCAAAAAGGCTTCATGGGATGAGTGGTCAGCGTTCCAACAAGCTGTGGTTGCTAAAGACATTCAAGAAGACATTTATAAGCATTATTAATAAAAAAAATTACTAATGGCTTATCTATCAAAAGTAAAACATGTTATTTCTTTTTTGAGTCAATTCAGCATCCGAAAAGCAAGCCAGTTTGGTAGAAATTTTATGTTATGTGAGAAGTAAAAAATTAAACTATCAATCTTTTCTTAAAACCCAAATAAATAATTAATTTTTTGAAGCAAACAAATTTTTTGGGTGGGTCACATTCCGTGCCGGTGAGTGTAGTTAACTCCCCAGCCGCGGTGTACGAGCTGGTCAAAGAGCAGCGTGGGACATCACACATTGGTTTTGATTGAATTGCTTAAATCAAGCTTTTCTGAAAATTTCCGACCCTTTTAAACACATTTCGCCCGCTCAAAGCTTCGCTCACACAGTGGTCGAGACGTAAATCTAGTACCATTGGTATATAAATATATTTTTATTTTGAGTGATGGAGGTAAATACTTTTAAGTGTATGACTAAATACCTATCACGTCATGACTTCATGAGACATGCCCGAACAGTGAGTGGAGCATTGAAAGGGTAGTATAAGTAGAGATATGTACTTGATATCTCTTAAAATTTTTATAAATAAATGTGTACTTTTCTGCTTAGCACAAGGCGGACTTATTGCTGGAGGCAATCCCTTCCAGTCAAACTTTATACACTACAACACGTTTGTATTGTAAACGTTTTCCCACAGTGTATTCTTTCACCGGGTTACATTTTAATGTTGAGCCCAAATTTTATCCAAGACCTCAATATCTGAATAATACTGCCCATACCAGGTTGCCAACTCACAACCTCTGAAACTTCGTAATCATAAGCTATCCTATCACTGATCCATTTCTTTCAGAAGCAAGAACATGATGACCTTTTGTAGACTAAAATCTGTAAACTCGTATTATTTTGCAGGATGGAGTCAGTGTCCACTCGAAAATAGAAATCAAGAAGAATTTCAGCGTTTCCACGGACGCCATAGAACTTGTCAACTCATTCTTAGAGATCTACTTCACACTTATAGACTCGAACGACAGAATACAGATGGAGCCATTGTACAGTGAGAAAGCTGTATTCTCTATCACCTGTCGCCCGGAAATGAGTAAGAATCATGTTATGTGCAATCGCATCAAAATTTAATGCGCTTAGGATACCAAATGGGAATTTTGGTAAAAATGTAGCACTATGTAACTAGAACTGTCTCAGGATTGAAATCTACTGCACATTATTGCCTTTATCAGACTTCGTCTCTTTCAATATTTTCTTTTTGTGAGGCTGTCGTACATTTACAACAGCTTATTCTGCTTCTTATGAGTTTAAGTGTAGAAGGTATTTCCTTTTTAGGCGGACAATGCCCTGTGACGTTTCCAGAAGCTGCAGTGTTAGTGGATTTATTTGTTGTTGTAGAAGGGTTTTGTATTTGTTGATTCGGTCCTCTATTTCCTTAGTTTTTGTGATTCTCAACTTGTAAAGTGCCAGCCGAGCCCCACAGTTCAATTCCTTATGTCCACACTCGTTTCTATATTGTCTTGTACACTTAAGAGTTTTTTTCTTACTGACAGTTTTTATGTATTACCCAAGATTACCCAGTACATATTTCTGTATATCATATGCAGTTTACCTGCGTACATGCGCGCGCCAGGTGTCCTCGTTGGAGACAAATCCGGTACGCAAATACGCGAAACTTGCACCCGTGCATATCATGCTCACCGCCACACGCTCCACATCGTTCTTTTGTTCATGGCACACGGTACTACACACTTTGCTTTCTATTTGACGTACTTTTCATGTCAGTAAATTTTTCACTAATGACATCTTCTTTTTAGATGGTCACGTGAAAATGGTCGTTGGCTTTCCATCGTCTGAAAACGCGTTGCTTCTTCCTGTCAAATCAATTTCATTTTACTGACTACCGCGGCGTCTCGTTCGGCAGACGTCATAGCTACGAATTTCTGGTATGCCTTCTTCAAAGTAATCCCGTGTTCAGTAAAGAGTCTCTGCTAGATTTGTTCATTACGTATTCCACAGACAAGATTGCGCAGATTTTCCTCTAGCATTTTCTTGAAATTGCGAAAGTTCGACATTCTCTTCAGTACTTCTACGTACTGCATTACTGTTTTGCCAATTCCTTGTTTTTGTTGCCTAAATTTGTACCTCTCTGCCATTGAAAACGGTGTAGGCTCCAACTGTTCTTGTAATATTGCCACAATTTCCGGAAATATCCCCTACGCCTGTTTATCGGGAAGACAGGTTGGCCAGCAGCTCGTAAGTCTCGCTGCCAGTCAGTGTGATGAACGTCGCTACCTTGCGATCCTCTGCTGTGTCGTTCACGTGTTGAGTGTGTGTACGTCGTTTGTTTGTTCTAGTCTTTAACTGTGTGCGGGTCAAACTTCTCAAACTTGTCTTCACCCGACATGTTTCTCCTGGCTTCCTCTGCTTCCCCAAAACCTCAAAAGTTAGTTTCTAGTGCCTGATGCTGAAGACGACTTTAGCGACGACAGCATACAGTTCATAGTTGACTGATGTAATCTAACCTGGGCGGTGAGTTCGCGTTAAATACCAATATGTAAGCATTCATGATTTTCGATGAGTTGCTCAGTCAGCCTGGTAGCGATGTTGGTTAACGCGCCGGCAGCTTTAGCCGGAGACCCAGGTTCAATTCCTGTGGAGAATATTTTTTTGAAGATTTATAAATTTTTCTGTTTCATATAACCTGAAACAAACCATGCTTATAACAGGTAAAATACGTACTGTTGGCCAATCTGCCAAAAACACAGTTTTCAATTGCCTCCGTGTCAAACGGCCATTTTACGGGATTTGCTGCCACCGGGCTTTTCTCATACTCACTATGGAGCCACCGGACCTTTATCATGCTCATTAGGGAGCAACCGGGCCTTTTTCATGCTCACTAGAGAGCCACCGGGCCTTTCTCATACTCACGATCACGAGGGGAAGCTGTGCACCATTATAAATTAAGATGGGAGCATGGAATATATGCACACGGACGGACGGTGCATACAAATATAAAAATTTCATGGGTCAGTCCTCCGGTATTAATATTATATTACCGGACGAACCAAACCCCGCATAAAATTATTTTCTAAAATTAAATATGAGCAGTACGAAAAAAGGAACCACGGACATTGGACAGATGGACGATTTTGTTTTAAATACAAAAACATTTTCTAACAAAAGAAAAATTAGAGCAATGAAACATGATTCTCTGAATTTTTTGTTCTATTGAGTATTTTTTTTTTCACAAAACCGATCAGGGTGTGTAAATCCAAAATTAATAATTTCCAATCATATTTAATTGACATAATAAAAATTGATAAGAAATAAATTATGTTATTCAGAAAGGAACCCGGTTTATCACAACCTAAAAGAGTTCTACATGTGGTGTCGGTCTCTCGGCGACCGTATCAACCTGCTGGACGAGCTCGAGGGGACCATAGTGGGTGGTCCCAAGATCGCAAGATACTTCATCAAATGGCCGGTTGTCGCGCACGACCCACACTCATTCACGATCGATATTATGCACCATACGGTAAGAATTTTCTTATATAATCAGGGCTTGACTTCTACAAATCATTCCAGGTTGGTACTCGCACCAATAGATCTGGACTCGGTATAGAGACAGCAAAGTCT
>WYDE02125477.1:0-11404 GCA_009867175.2 Adela reaumurella
TGAGTGTAGCATGACATCTCTCTCACACGTATTGTGGTCTTGCTTTGTGTGAGAGAAATGTCATGCTACACTTAGTTCCGTTATAAAACGTTTCTTTATCTGAACGGGTTATATGTAACAATACGTCTTTCATACATATACAAAATTATATATCGACTTTGTTTTGACGAATACTTCAATTGTACATCCGAAAATACAATACAGCAGGATGTCACTAGAATTAATGAATATATTTGTATGAATGTTTTACAGAAAATTTAGAGATTAGGTAATATAATGTTATAGTCTGGGCAAGAACACGTAGAAATTGTATTTGAAACTGAGGAGGATGAAAGGAACGAACCTGGGATAGAGCGGTTATTTCACGTATACTCATATATATTATATAAGAATATATATATTATTGTGGAAAGCGCGATATTTGGCGCACGCCAGGCTAACGCATAGGAGAACATTTATGGGATCTGCCAATACCATTTGGGCCGGAAAGGTGAACGGAGCGGATTGTGCATGAAGGACCACATACTGAACATTGACTTGAAAGATGTAGGGGAGAATGCATTTGACTGGTTGGCAAGCCTGTAAATAAAGGACAAACAGGATCGAGTTGTGTTTAGTGGGGGACATCGACATCATGCGTATGTATTCGCAACATTTTGCGCGTGGACCGATGATAGAATGGGGATGGAGGAACTGCGTCGTGAGCTCCTTCGAACACTCTCTGTGCTGATACAGTCAATTGAATGCGCACAAGAATCCAATTTCTAATTTCCGGAATACCTACGGATCGTTACGACGACGCCGAATAGAGTCTAGGAGACAAAGAGATGCTTCGCGGATCCATCCCATAGATGTGGGCAGTAAGTAGTCCAAGCACAAACGCATCTGCGCTTTATAAAGAAGCAGTTTTTGGCTCGGCGTGAAGTACTGATACACCTTGAAGTGGTTGACCAGCTTTTTACAGGCTAACTTAGCTTCCTCCTCGATGAGGAGGAAGCTAAGTACGATCCACCCAAAACCGTGGCAGCAGCCCGAAAAACCATTAGCATTACTTTTTGTCTATACTTTTATGATATTGGTTAGACAGATGCCTTCCTCCAGCAAGCAGGCACGATACCGGAGGAGAACCTACACGCGCAGAAATGCTATTCGGACCACGAACATGGAAGTAACCCAACTGACATAGACTCCTGACCGCACTGTTGTAAAATCTAAACTCATGCATCAATGTATCGCACTGGTAGCGTCTTGGTCATCTAGGGTCGAGTTGGAATCAAAAAGGTTCGCCTTTTCTTTTAGCTATGAAACGCTAGCTATGGATAACGAATGATCCATCGGGACGTTCTAGGAGTAGTGTTGCAGCTCGGCATAAGTTCCGACCTACGTATAGAGTTAGCTAGGGATCACAACGCACGACTTCCAATAGGACAGTGTGCTAGTTTTTGCCTAACTCCTCGGTCGTGCTCAAATTTATTTTATTGAGCCGACATGGATGGCGACACAAAGTTCACACTCCATAAACTGACGCCTATAATGCAAATGTTTGCAGGAATAAGATATCATTCAATATATGAATACTTCAATTTTCTTCGAACTATTTCTTCGTCATCCACATAAGTTCAGTACACTGTACTCGAACCTATATGCTTCGCTGTACCGACCACTTGTCCATCTGACATTTTATATTAATCGAAATATTTGGAAAGTTGGGAAGAGCAAGATTAAATACAATTACTTTCTGTGTAATTGTAGAATTATGGATTGTTACAAATAAACCTAGATATAAAGTCATTGACCCAACTAATACCACACTATTCAATACACCAAACTGACCTGACTCGTGCGCCGTGCATTCACCCCCTTCTACTACGAGATGCTCGACGACACTAAAGCGTAAGGAATTTTGCAATAAATCTCATACTTTTGTAAAGTATTGTTTGCAAATATCGCGTATATTCGTAGTCGGATGTGAATGACTTTTTATCCAGTTTTATTTGAAACAGACTACAGTCAAACTATTCAAAAATATCTGCCCAACAATTTATTACTCGTACAGACCAGCATCTAGGGCATTGGCGCTTTTGTTTGTTTCATTTGGGAGCTTTTTTGGGTGAAAGAGCTTTGCGAGTTACGCAGTTCAAGGCACCGAATTTAATAAAGTTATTATGTAAATACTTAGGTAGATTTTTAAATAATCCCGCCTTTCTCGCCATCACCAGAGTTCGAATGTGGGCAAACAATGCGGACATTCTGTTCTGCTATCGGTTAAGGATTTCTGCGTCCCTGGTGTTTGCTCCCCGCTGCGGGTCCCGCTCGCACAAGGCTCGCAACCTCGTGCGGTCCAAACTTTGTCTCCGTTTACGATTTACTATGCCGAACTTTGTCTTTAGATCGCAAACATCCTCAAATTACACAACTTGCTAAGTATGAAGTGCCTAAATAGACGCCTCGTTCACACACAAAGTAATTTCAGGCGTGGAGTTGCTGCTGCCAACTTGCAATCTTGTAAAATCACTTTACGTTAATTACTCCATGTACCTGCGTATGTTAATTTATGTACGTTTACATCTCATCACGTGACTGCGTGAGTATTATAATAATATTAACCTAGTCTGTGCCTGATAATTACGGACTCGCAATATGATGATACCGACGTGCTCTAATTCCGTATACATGTGATCTTTCGTTTTCTTCTTTTGTAGCCATTTTATTCGGCCCACTGCTGGGTACAGGCCTCTCTCATTTACATGATATGAAAGGATTTTAGTCATACACTTCCACGATGACCAACCGGCTTCGAAGTGGCCTCACGATGTTTTCCTTCACCGGAGTGTAAGAGGCCATTTAGCACTAATTCTAAAGTTAGGGTATCGAACCCGCGCCTTCCGCTTGAGAGATGTGCTCTTGCCCGCTAGGCTAGTCTGACACTATAAATGTGATATTTCATCTAAATTAATTTACAGTGCTCGTATTGTGTTCTATTAATTTCTCACAGAGGTTTAAAAAAAACGAAACAGAATTTATGATTGAATAGATCTCTCGCGGTGACACTGTACGGTGGGGGCGCGGAGGTCGGCGAAACGCTCATGGCGGCTCATTCATATCCATCATTCGGCTGATGCCTCTATTGTTCCCGCCATTATGCCGAGTGTTGTCCCGCTGTTGTCTCCGTTGCGTCGCGTCTCCTGGCGTTGTTGTAGCGTTGTGAGTAGTGAATCGTTACTAGCTATTCGATTTTAAAATTTCCAAACCTCAATCTCATAATAATTCTACTATTCACATGACCGAATGAAATTTTATACAAATACTGAAATTTTAGGAACAAGTAAGTACGTATTTAGTGTGTTTGCAATGAATTAAGAGCTCCTTTTCATTAAAAAAAATTGAGACCCAACTACGAATAGGAACATTTATCTGAAATGTTGTAGTCGGGTTATCTGTCTATTCCAATCCTTTACACGCCAGACTACACCATTTCAGATAAATTTTCCTATTCGTATTTGGGTCTGATACATTTTTTTATTTATTTATTTTTTAGTACAAAACAACAAAATATGGCATATTTCTGAAATCCTCTTTTCAAGCACATTACAATGATACCCCACTCGATGGGATTTAAAGAAATAAAAAATCTAAGTTCGACAACACGGCGTCAAATTACCGTTATTTTGAATTTTAAAAAATTTATACCGTATAACACTCCACAAATTAGGATGAATACAACGACACCTCACTTGTTCAAATCGGTTCAGGCGTTTAGGCTTTATATTCAGATTAGGCTTTATATTCAGAGTTGGGTATCGGAGAGACAGCCGGATGGCTCGCGGTATTTGAGCTCCCGAAGTGTTTTTTTTAAATTGTAACTGACACGGAAGGCTACATCACCTAATGCACCAGTTTTCTGGTACCAGTGATGTTAGCCTAAACACCTTGGTGAATTATGTAGGTAGGTGCCATATAAGCGCTTCCCTCAGATCCAGAAGGCTACACTGAACTGGACGGATAACACGAACTATGTTTCATAGCCGCTTCGACCGACCTTAATTCAATGCGGTGGTACCAACCCGGGCGGGTTTAATGTAATGAGAGGGAAGGGACCTACAGTTTAACGTGGAATCCGAACTACGAACAGCGTCAAAGGTAAAGCGGCCACCCATCCAAGTCCTGACCGCGCTCAGCATTACTTCACTTGGTTAATCGAATACTGAATATCGCAACTACTGAGCCAAGGACGCTAATAAATTCTTTTTTTTCAGCCACTTTTTGTGTTGCCATGTGCTTTTGACGAAGTTCGCGTTTGTTGGGGTGGCCAAAGAGGGGATGATACAGTCCAGTTCGGGTTGCACGAGGCGGTTCCACAGCACTTCGGGAGCTGAAATACCGCGAGCCATCCGGCTGCTTCTCGGATTCTTCAACTACGCGTCATTGCTTTAACTATTAGGTGGTATCATACACCCCTCTCATAAATACATAAATACACACGCGCGAAACAATATTTCAGCGTTTCTTCACAATATAAAAATTTCAAGTAAATCGTCAACGACTGCATCGTAAAAAATCTAACACAATTGAAAAATTCCGAGCAGACTCTAGTGTCCGATGCTAGCGACGAGAGCATATCTTTGGATATAAATTCTAACTTTGCAGTCAAACATGCTCAAAGCGAGGATATCGCTATCGAATTTTTTATTCAGTAACGCCATCTAGCAGGCAGAAGCGGAACTACCAGATGCATTAACCATGAATAATATGAAGACGAATTTCGTAAAGCGATGTGTAGTCCGGATAGCTCAGTTGGTTATAGCATTAAGGGCTATAATCAAGGACGCGGGTTCGAGCCCCGCTTCAGACGTCACGGTGAACAGTTAATTTTCTTTGTATTTTTCAAAGTCAATTTATCTGGTGCATCGACTGCAGCGTTACTTTGCAATATAAAGATTGTAAAATATAAGTTGCCGTATATTTTGATTGGGTAGACTTAGCTGCTTAAATGTTTAACTCCTCAAAGGAACCGCAGACTTAGTACCTATTTGAAATTAATTTCAACTTGATACCTCTACCCATTCCTAAGAAAAAACTACTTAACAGAAGGGCAGCCAGAGAGACAGGCGGACGGACAACAAAGTGATCTTATAAGGTTTCAGTTTTTTCCTTTAGAATTACGGAACTTTAAAAAAATATATAGAATTTAGGATAAATTATTGAGAGGGAAACAAATCGCAGCTGCACATCGAATGAAAGTACCTATGTACATATTATATGTGTAACTCAAAGGAGGCGCATATCGCCTCTACGCAGTCGTAGCTAGCGTGCAAGGATTATTTTCTACTCGTATCAAGTCTGTAGATCTTCTACGGATCATAGTAGCAGGCTACGGCGTAGCAACTATTTAAGCTGTATCATACATACATACATATCACTCACGCTGAATCCCGACAATCGGGGTAAGCAGAGCAATCGGTGTTGTTCTGCAAGAACTCCGGTAAATTACAGTACAACACCGACCACCACATTTCGCAAGATGTTCTGACAAGACATCAAGCAGAATGTAAGGCACGAAGACCTACCGAAGGCCCACCTATTGCATGACTTGGTAGAAGTACGGTGCTAAGGTGAGAGGTGGCGAGCCTGCCGCACTTTAGCACGGCAACTTCTCCTTATCCCTTAGTCGCCTTTTACGACATACATGGGAAGAGATGCAGTGGGATAATTCTTTTAAGAACCGGCCCCACACGGTACTGTAAACAAATACCGGGACCCTGGGTATCCCAGTGACAGCTAAAGCCAAAGTTCTCGGGTTCAAATCCCGGTTCGGGAGTTTTTCTTTATTTGTTTTCCGTATTTTCTTGATTAATAATTCATTAATATTCAATTAATTCATAGAACCTACGATTTAAATACATAATAACAGTTTAACAAAAAATTACCTTATTTATAATATAGGTACCTATACATAAATACATAAGTATTATACATACATATATTATTATTCTTATAAATCCCAATCCCAAAGTACATATTTTCCTTATACCTGAACCCTTTGTCATACACTAGTCATCCACACTCACACATACATATATAAATTACAATACAAGCACAACTAGGGTAACCGGCTTACATAATAGGTACGTATGCATGGATGTGTTGGTTTGTTAACACAAGTACCGTATCCGTGTATATGTGTACGAGTATTTCATGCATGTGTATGTGTGAGCTACGTAACACCTGGCATCAACATGCGTGGAATTTATTTATAGATATCAACTTATTTATTTATTTATTTAATTTGTATAGAAATATGTTTTAATTTCGAATAACAATTTATTAGTCTGTACTATTATATTATTTGTATAGATATGATATGTGTTTTAATTTGCAATAATAATTTAATAGTTTGTACTATTATATTACTCATAAATAGACAAGGAATCTTTACAACAAACAACCAAAATAATACGTGTTTCAGACGAGGTTTAAAATAATGTAAATGTATTTATATTCCATATTGTATTTATATTCATATTCAATATATATTCACTCATTCAATATTCCTCTAAATGCATATCCTTGTTCCTGCAGGAAAGGCATGCCCATATACATAATAATGTAGTTAAATTATTTATTATTGATAAATATTGTTATTAAATAACTTTAATCTGATTAGGTCTTAGGAGGTTAGGATTTATGTTGCAAGACAGTTAAATTCGCAATATATTAGTACAGTCGTTTACAGTAGGCATGTAATTGAATAACGTTTGATTTATTTTCAATTAGGGTAGTTACAGGTGTTTATTGAGTGCAAACGTGTTTTTATAGGTCGATTAATATAGAACTTTCGCATTGTGATTACTGTTTGTAGAAGATGTTTATCATTGTATTCTATAATAATGATTGAAAATGATAACAAAGTAAAGCGAAGTTTGATAAGAGAATTTCCCGCGCAATTTTAAATTTGATAACAAAACAGCTGATTTCTAAATAAAGCTTCGTGATTGCTGTATTTTGGAATTAAAATACCGTTATCTATGTATACCTTCATTGTAAACTTTTTATATATCTTTTTGTGTCATGCTAGAAAGAGATGGGGCTAACAAAATTTAATGACGCACCGGTGCGGGGTGAGAGGGGAAGTGTACATACCACACTCGCCCGTCTCTTTCGCACCTAGCCACGTGGTATGTTCCTTCCCGCTCTAGCGTTTCCGAGGCCCGAGCGAGCGAGACGGAGCGAGTCATACTGTTCTCTAGCCGGGGAATAAGGTCCGTTTTCGCGCGGAGGAAAAATGAATGCTGGTCGCCAGTCCTTTCTCTATCTGGCGCGCGCGTGAGAGCGGGAGGGAGCGAAAAAATATTTCGGTTGCAAAGCGCTTGAACAAATGGATAATTTGTTGATTATTAGGTTATGTATGGAAAAGTTATGGATTTTTCGCGTTTACAGGCTACTCCTCCAAGGAAGGCCTTGATATTAGAAGAGGTACTAGAAGGTATCATTGAGGTTTGCTTAGGTAGGTCAAACATGACGGGTGATGACGGTGTTCCCGCGGCGCGGGATTCACACGTCTCGTCGAACGTTCGTTTCAAGGCTAGTGAAATCAGGTGATCTCGCGCGAGTTAAATTTTAAATTTACTTTATTAGTTTAGGTTTGCTAAATGAATAAAATTAACTCACTTATTTGATACATTACGTAGGAATTGACTTATATTAAATATAATTCTGAATTATTTTATGAGTTATAACTTTGAAGGAAATGCTTGTCAAAGTTCTGTTTTATGGTTAATAATATAATTTTGTGTCTTTAAGAATTTTTCACGCCATAACATTTGTTTTTCAGGATAATATCAATATCAGTGCTTATTAATTTTAGAGATGGTTTAAATAAGACTTAACTCATTTGATTACATTTTTCGGAGCATCAGTGGAAATATGACGTACCCGTTCACTTAGACTTATACATACTAGGCATTTACTAGTTACTTCCACGGTTATTCAGAAAAGTTTAAAATAAGCATAATAAAACCAAGTACAATAAGTAAATAAATACAAGTAGGTACGAGTAGAGTAATTTGGTTTGAAAGCGACAACCCTTTGCGTAAGAAACGGGATACTGACATAGTTCGATCGAGGTTATCATTATACGAGTGAATGACTGTATACATACAGGTTACACCTATTAAGTACTTTAAACACATAATGCATACAAAATTGGTGTAAGAAATAATGTTGGACTTATAGCAATTCATATTATGAACTTTTGTTCTAGTACTTAGTGCATTCGGGGCAAACAAATAGGAGAAAAAACAAAAGAAGTACTTAAAAATGTATGGACAAAAAAAATATTTCGTTAAAAGGTTATTCCGTACATAGAATGACTCCTATCAGTTAATCCGTTAATGCACACAAAGAACGTGTTTTTTCATGACATTAACTTGACTGAACATTATTTTAAAAGAACAAGAACATTTTTTCCAAGATTTTTTGAAATTATTCCTCAAAATTGTAGTAGCATAAGCGACTTTCATTATCGAAAGATAAACATAATGTCAAAATGTATACATACTTATCTAAAATTGTTTCATAGGTGTTAGTAAGCGTGATTTCTGTAAATTTACGCATCAGCATGATAGTTGAAACTCCTAATGAATGACGATAAGTAAATGTAAATGCACAATAAATCTATGTCCTGTAATGTTTTCTGATTTAAAATATAGCTTAATTTTTTGTCAACCAAAAAATTTCAGTCGACATTTAAAATTAAAATGTGTATAGGAAAATTCAATATACACATACGAATGTATTAAATAAATTTTATACTTTTCAAGCATGTATATGTAATTGCGAAATTAAAAGGAAAACACCGTGAGAAAACCTACTTCCAAACCAGTTGGTGACCGGGGAAGTGTACGTATAACCATATCCTCTTTTATAAATGAGAGAGGTTTGTGCTCAACAGTGGGACCAATAGAAAGAAAAGAATTGGAAATTATACGATTCAGTTAAACTACAAGACATCGTTACACATAATTTATAAATAATTTCATGCACTAATCTGTCGAGAAATATTAGCGCCAGCATAAAAATTTGTAAAGTTTTATCAACACTATTAATAATAATTTCTAAAGGTGACCTTATGGTGTGAAAACAATGATTAAAATTGAAAACATCTACATAGTTATCGCCATATTAGTCTAAATAAATGTAATCTCAGCGTACGGGGTACGCGGGTAAAATGGACTAAATAAGGTTGTGCCTGGATCAAAAGAGTGGACGTAGAACCATGTGTGGTGCCACGTCTTCGGAGAGTATTATATCAAGCAGCGGACAGGCACGAGCTGATCTTGATATACGAGCACAAGTACTTTATAGATTTTACGTGAAAGCATAAGTTAATATGATATTGAAGGAATAAGTATAATGCTTTTATTTCGATTTCACTAGCCATGCAATAAGTAATATTAAGGAATAGTAATAGTACATAATAACAGTAAATTAGACATTTATCTTCCTTCAGTTAATTGCGTTGTCGTCTAGTTCTGAGCTATGCATAAAGTTTCAAAAGTAGATCATCCGAAACTAAGTTTATAACCGATTATAAACTTTGTACCGAATAGAATCGACAGACAAAATAGTTTACAAAAATGCGATAAAAAAGTCTTCAAATTAATTTCAACTCTCACGAGTGTCGACTGATCGACATCAGACCAGAAGAGTCGACAACTGGACTGTCGACCTTTCGTATGTATCGCCGCATATGACGGGATAAATAGATATATAATAGAAAGTAATAAATGTTTTTATACCTAAATCCGCCGCATTTGGCTCTCTTCCACACCTCTGATGTCTCCAGCGAGTTGCTGCAGGGCCCCAGGCGTTGGGTGGTACTTGGGGCGGTTGGGTTCAAAAATTTTATGAGAAAATACTGAGCAGCGAACGCTCGTTGAGCGTCCTCCACGAGCGACCTAACCAAGATGGCGGCCGTGGCGTGTGGAACAGTGCAGTGCCGCCACGCCGGTGGCGCCCCCGGTGGAGGGTTCGGGTACTAGTGTAAAAAAAATTGCCGGGCGTTTTGTGCCGGATAGAACTGGCGGGAACTAGGTGGAATCCAAGATGGCGCTCGCTCAATCACCGGTTTCCGTTTCGCGCCTTTTTACTCGACTGCGAAGTGAAGGAGGGTTATTCTCTAATAAAATATTATTGAGTTGGTTCTGAAATCTAAAGAACTTCGAATTCCAATGTGATTTCAGGTTCCGTCGTAATGTCGATTAAAATACATACATTGTATATTATAATTTCTGTCTTATAAAATTTTACTTTACATATTGTAATGAAAAGTACAGCAAGACACTTTTATAACGATACACCGGATATAGATAAAGATGTTAGATACATTTTCATAGCGTTAAAACATATAATAATATACTATAATTTCTAATTTGGAAAATTATACTCTTCCACAATTGTAGTGAAAAGTACAGTAATTCACTTTCATAACGATGCACTGGAAAAAACTACGTCCCCGGTATAGCATACCATATTGTTTTCGACATTGGAAAATTAAAATTTCTATATTGTAATGCAAAGTACAGTAACTCCCTTTCATAACGATACACCGAAAATAGAAAAAGACGTTACAAAGATCTATTTTCATAGTGTTGAAAGCTTACGTTTCATGGCATGCTGTAAAAAAGAGATGCGTACTATACTTAATGTTTTCTGCCTTGGACAATTATAATGGTAATTCTGTATTACTATTGTCTGAAAGCTTTACACCGGAAATAGAGACAAATTCGAGATCTCTTTCTGTCATCTTGACGAAGACGATAGAGTAAAAGGGACTTTGGAATGTTCTCTTTCGAGTGCAAAGGTTTGAAAATACACGATTGTACATAAGTGTTACAAAAAAACTTTGCATTGTTGAAGAACGACGTTACTTAAATAAATAAATATAGACTTTATCTTAGCAGAAGGCGGACTTATTGCCGGAGGCAAGCTCTTCCAGTCAACCTTTATACACTACAATACATTTGTATTATTAATCATAGGTGTCCTCACGGTGTTTTCCTTCACCAGGGTGCATTGAAATTTTAAATGGGATTTTAAAATCCGGAAAAGCTATGCGCATACCAGGTATCGAACCCACAACTTCTCGAGTAAGAGGCGTGCGCTCACCAACCCGGTTACTTTTCTTCGTACTGTTTAAATAATTAAGTACTGCAGAAATTAATTAATTAAGGTAGTTAGTTGCCGACTGATGTCGCCTGAGTGTCAGATTGGCCGAGCGGGCAAGAGCACGCCTCTCAAGCGGGAGGTTCGAGTTCCATCCCTACTGGGAGCACAATATTTATAACTTTAGAATTTGTACTAAATGGCCGCTGACACTCCGGTGAAGGAAAACATCGCGAGGAAA
>WYDE02125588.1:0-11400 GCA_009867175.2 Adela reaumurella
GTTCTTGCAGCACAACACCGATTGCTCTGCTTACCCGATTGTCGGGATTCAGCGTGAGTGATATGTATGTATGTATGTTAGTTAATAGCTAGTAGTAGCTTAGTAATTTGCTAAATAGTTAGTGAGTGTCAGATTTGCAGAGCGGACAAGAGCACGGTTCTCAAGAGGAGGTGCGGGTTCGATACCCACTGGGAGCACTATATTTATAACTTTAGACTTTGGCCTAAGTGGCCGCTGACACTCCGTTGTAGGAAAACATCGTGAGGAAACGCACTTCCACGCCGGTTGATCACCGTGGAAGTGTATGACTAAAATTCACTCATATCATGTAAATGATAGAAGCCTGTACCCAGCAGTGGGGCGAATATAATGGCTGCAAAAGAAAGATAGAAGATATCACTTCACTCAATTTGCTATATTGAAGTGTTATAGTGATATAGATAGGTTATGTACCATCGCGGTATTACTTCGGGGATGAGAGCGATATTCAGTATTCGATTACCGAAGTTAAGTAATGCTGGGCGCGGTCAGGACTTGAATGGGTGACCGCTTGTCCGTAGACGGTGGTCGGAGTTCGAATTCCACGTTAAACTGTAGGTCCCTTGCTCTCCTTACATGGTGGTAGGGTTAAACCCGTCCGGGTTGGTACCACAGCACTGAAGGTCCGTCGAAGCGGCTATGAAACATAGTTCGTGTTTTCCGTCCAGTTCAGTATAGCCGGCTGGAATTGAGGGAAGCGGTGATATGGCACCTACCCTACATAAGTCACCAAGGTGTTTAGGCTGACATCACTGGTACTAGAAAACTGGTTCATTTTCCATCCGTGTCAGGTTCAATAAAAAAATAAAATAATAAAAGTGAGCAAATATGTAACCGAGCGGGATTTCGCCCCGCGCGAACTTCTAGTTTCTAAATAAATAATTTACACATTTTGGACAACGTATTAAAATTTATTCACAGGAGAAGCAATGCTGTGAATGTGTCACTTTTGTTACCACACATAATCCAGTGCTGAAGGTAGCACCTAGCTACCCTCGCTACTGTAATGGACTGACGAATAAGTGGGAAGGAGGGGGGCGGGGTAGGGGGGGAGAGACAAGGGGAGTCGCTGGAGGAAGTTAATAATCGCTGACCGCCACCACAGAACAAGCAGTAATTAGAAACGACATTCCGATGAACACCGTGAGGAACATTTCGAATCCGGTTGGTCGCCGTGGAAGTGTATGACTAAATCGTCTAATATCATACCAATTATAGAGGCCTGTACCCAGCAACGGGGCGAATAAAATGACTGCAGAAGAAGAATAGAAAGTGTACGTAGAGGAAACAGTTTAATCCGTTCCACATTAAAAGTAACGTCAACCAGCACCTGTTGAGTCGGCGTGATGCTCGACCATGCTCTGTTTTCGGGTCCTCCAATGCTGTTAGCACGACTGAAAAGCGATGTTACTACTGAGGAATGAGTTGAAGAAGTTTATAGAGAAAATATATTTTGAAATTCAACAATATTAATAAATATTATAGACAATATTTCAACTGGGGTTGACCGCCGGCAGAATAATTGCCTGTGTAGATCGCTCCTTACCGAACATGAAAATAAATTAATAGTGTCGAATAAAATTTTCAATGAACTGCTGTTTCAAAATGTGTACCCGATCGGATAAAGAATAGATCTTGATTTTTAATTTTGAGGGCTATATCTTTGGTCATTACTCAATGATACTGTTTTCGTTGTGACAGTTTGAATTTTAAAAAAATTGCTTTCTCCATGATAGATTTATATTTCTGTTTTTGCACTTAGATTAGAATGAGAAGCTTTTAATCTCAATTCCCGAGTCTATTCTTTATCCGATCAGGTTATACATAGTAACGTTCTGTACTCGAGTGGATAGGCTGCTTTATGCCATTGGAAAGTTTTGTTGGTTTTTCCTTGCTAAGCATGAAAGTCGCTCTCTGAATATTTATCAGAAAAAATGGAGGAATCAGGACAACAATAAATAAAACACGTAAAGTAAACACGGATGAAAACGGCGACAATTTTAAGAGAACACGTCACCGTCCGGGTAGAGAAGTTGGTATCCAAGTAGCAGCTAAAGCCAATGGTCCCGGGTTCGATCCCGGCTCGGACGTGTTTACTTTTAATTTTTGTCGTGATTTCTCCGCTTTTTCTGATAAATATGCTTTATGCCATATTTATTAATGATGTTTTACTTACGTTCGTACTACGGTTTAAGATAAGATAGAAGTCCTGTTTATTCAGTGTGTGCTAAATCTAACTACTAGTCTACAATAACAAAAAGAATGTGTTGTAGTGAGTAAAGGTTGACTGAAAGAAAAGTCCCCAGGAGCTAGCATACACCTTTCAGAAAGATTTATATTTCGTGTGTGTTTATCAAGTACACTAGCTGTGTCGCCCGACTTAGCGACAAATTTAAAATGATTTTAAAAACTTTTGGGCTCGCTGGTTTCCTTTCAAAGACTCCATCCCGAGGTTTTCGGCTTACTTCTCCCAAATATTTCCTAAGAATGTATTATTACACTGCACTTGAACTTTAAAGGGAACTTAATCCGCCACTGCTCCGCCCTCGTGTTTAGAGGCAAACGCAAATATCTTAGAATGTCGTTCCCATTTGGCGCATTCTCGTTGATCTTCCTTTTGCAGCCATGTTATTCGCCCCACTGCTGACAGGCCTGACTCGTTTTCATGATGTGAGAGGATTTAGTCATACACTTCCACGGTGACCAACCGGCTTGGAAGTGGGTTTCGTCACGGTGTTTTCCTTCACCGGAGTGTCAGCAGCGATTTTAGCACAAATTCTAAAGTAATAAATATTGTGCTCTCAGTGAGAATCGAACCCGCACCTCCCGCTTGAGAGGCGTGCTCTTGCCCGCTCGGACAATCTGACACTCAACACACTATATATTTCGAAAATTTTACAAATGTTAATAAAATACATTGGAAACGCTTTTCATATCAGAGATTGGATTTGAAAATGGCATAGATTTTCCTGCTAGCATTCCTAAAGGTAACCTTGAACCTATGTAAATGTCAGATCCTGCTCTTTCGATCGACGCCCTAAAACTGATGAAGCATTCAGCCACAGACGTGGAACTGTCAAAACTTGTGGAACTCTAATAGAGTAACTTACAAGTTTGTTCTAACCGCATTCATGATAAGATAAAGTGTCGTTCCTCCCATTCTATAACGATGAATTTGCAAAAAACCTCATTTTGGGATAATGGCTTTCAAAGTTTTCGCAATTTTTATTTTGTAAATAAAAATAAAACATGAATAACATTCAAGGAAGGATTCTTATTTTATTTATGTTTACTGAAGTCAATAAAATTGTATACATGAATAAGTCATGTATACAATTTTATTGATTTCAGTTTTAATTTAAGAGATAAATCAAATTCATTCCTGATCTGATCTGATTCCTTTGGTATCAGGAAATTATAATTTTATTTAAATTTTATTGTTTCGCATGGACATTCGTGATATTTAACATGAAAATGCGTCTGAATTTAGTTATAAAAACGTAGGTAGTGGAGCTAACGTGAACAAATCAAGACTTTGGAAAAAAACAATTTCATAGTATTAATTAATATCTAAATCGATTACTTTTTAATTGTATCTTGCAAAACCACCAGTGTTTTAATAAAAAAATTAAAACCGAATTTCCGTTCACACTACAAAATTATTATACTGAATCAGACTGATTGCGTTACATCTTACTCTTAGGCGTGCGGAGTAATGAATAGCGGATGCACCTTATACGGCACTTTAAGCCGATTTCAGTGCAGTGCACCCGCAGGTATTCTCCGCTAAAGTGTAGCACGATCAGAACGTGCTTCGGTTTTTTGGCGGAGATCAGCCAGCCTCTGTTTTAAAGGCATTACAACTGACGAGGCATCCAAGTCAGCAACCCTTTGTAAAGTGAATCCATCTTAGACGCAAGCATGTCTCTTTTCGCATCCACAGATATGCTACAGGCTGTGTGACTGTGGGCTATGGTACAGTCGTAAGAATATCCTACTAAGTCTTCCTCCAGCAAGTCCTTAATGTGCAAAAGCAGGAGAGTAGACGCAGAACTGATCCTTGGGGAACGCCTGCTATCATAGTTATAGCTCTTGTGATACTACGAGCAAATCCGAATACTAGATATTATGTGTGTAATAAAATAATTAATTCTCTCCTGTTTTAGGAACAATAAAATGTATTTTATTGATTTATTTTGTTACATACACAGGGTCAAGACAGAAAACACAAAACAAGGAACAATAAGTAGAAATGTCTTGCCCCCGCCACGTGGTCCTCTGGAACAAAATTACGCGAGCCACTATAAGCGCTGTAAGCGTGAAATAATGTGACGACGACGCCAAAAAAATTATGTTTCATATTGGGGCTGCGAAGGCCATGCCATACCTACTAAATATTGAATCGTGCCACGTGAAACGTTCTACGATTTCAAGGCTTACGCCGGGATAGGTTGGGAATTGGGATAACTCACAAGCCTGCGAGGTAAGGGGAGAGGAAGAAAGGCAGTAAAGTGCGCAACGAGGGTCAATGTTGGGGTGGAGGGGAGTGTAAGGTGGAGGCTGGGCTGGGGGTGCCCAGCGGATGATGGCGACGGGTCCGGACTCAGGACCCTCGTCAATTTATAACCGGGCTTACGGACTCGCTACATTTATCACAGTGATTTTGAATAATTATTTTTATGTTCATGTCGCGCGCCGTCCACCGGCGACACTAATTACGGCCCTGAGTAATTTGTTTGTTCTATTTTTTTGTTTTGTTCGTTTTTTTTGTGAATTTCTGCAGACTTCAGCTTTAATGAGTAAGATTCATACATGTGAAGATAATTTGCACTTGTCTTTCTTTTTATTTGCAGGCAGTCTTATTTATTTTTTTCTTTTATAGAAAGGCAAACGTTTATTTTCATATTAATAGGGAAAGGCTCGTACTCCTGACAGAATGTAACTCGGGACATTGATGTTTCTACATCAGTCCCTGGCTGACCTTGTTGGACGAGCCTTTCACAAGCTTTTACACCAATGACCATAATGGCACGCTTTAGAGAAGTGTTATTTGGCCAGTGAATCAACATATCTTCGGTGATGAAAAAATCCTTAGTTAAGGGGTTACCTTCCAGAAGATCCCTAACATCCATCGACATCAACGCCCTTAGGAGAGCCAGCTATATGTGATAAATTACTAAACATATCGGCCTCTTTAGCATCAGCTATCAATTCTCCAGCCTTTCCTTCAAATTCAGCGGTCGACGCTTCAAAGCCTTCAACCTCCAATGGTACTTTAGTTTCACCATTTCAGTTCAGACCACTGCCAAAGGCTCAACCACGCAAGGCCTCTAACCTCTGTTAGAGGATGTAAACCTGTATGTTGCAGCATTCTTACTGCAACAGAGAAGGCTGAAATTGAAGCTGCAGTAGAACTTAAATAGAAAATGAATGAAAAACCGGTCAAGCCTTTGAAGATACCAGTCTTCAGCAATTCTGAATGTTCCAGCGACGACGACGAATCATGCATTTTATTTTCAGAAGTGGAAGAAAGCTCGGCAATAAAAGCTATGAGCAACGGAGACAAATCAAACCTACGAAGTTGAAAACTTTTGCGTTTAAATATTGTTCGGAAAGGAGAACACCTTTTAAGTAAAAGAAATATTTTATGCGAGCGAGGTTCGCTATGGTGTGAAATATTACACAAAGCTATACAAAACTAACACATTCTTCTGACAAGGGATCTTTACACTCTGACAAGGGCTCTTTACACCTGAAATATTAAATTATTTTTTATTATGCGCGGTTAGAATATAGAATTATAAAGCTTAAATTAAATTATTGTTAATCAAGCTCTCAAACTGAAGTTTAACACTGTAAGCAGTGTCTATTGTGTGGTTAGTCACAACGTATTGTAATAAAGACGTTTAAAAAAACCCTTATGAAGTTTCTTGCCGGTTCTTCTTCATGGGATAATTCGAACCGGATGTAAAATGAATATTTTGACAAATTCAAGTGTAGTGTACTACGATAAGAATGCTGAATAAAGAACTAAGAACTACGATACTACGCAGACTGGCGGCGGCGACGTAACGATGACGCGATATGCACATTGTAATACTAAAAAAGTCGCTGATTATCTGCCAACACAAACAGAATGGTACATCCAGCACGCCGTGCATGTTTAGCTTATCGCAAATAATAAAAAGAAGACCAAACGTTGTAAATTGACAGATTAAATAAGACGGATTGTAATTTTGAGTATTTGCTCGCGATGTAAGCGAATGATGATATCGATGATCGAATGCAATCATTTGCAAACGATCTGCTCGATCAATAAACTGATACCCGTACGTACCGTAGGTACCGATGATCGTAGAAGATTTACGTCTCACGTTTATATTAAGGCTGTACACTCCAGGTATGCCGTCCGTCACATCACACAAACGCACACAGCCTCAGCGGCGAGACAGAGATAGCGCGCGGTGTTTTGTTTAAAGAGGAGGATGGATGGCACTTACGATAATCTATGGCGCGCGCGAATTCTACGCAAAAGGTATAATTGTAATTAGTAGGAAAAAATTTAACTTTATGAATTTTTCTAAGCGCACATTACTAGAGAATATAAAAATATATTTGGAGAAAAACATGAAAAAATATGCATTTATCCTTTCTATTTTTACAATAGAGATTGAAGCGAAAATAGAGGGATTGTTTGATTAGTTTTTTCTATCGAGCGAAGTTACAAATTCAGCGAGGTAACTTAAGATTCACCTATAAAACCTAGAACATTCCCTATACTATCTTTTCATAGATGTGCAACCTTAAGGGACAGATGACCCGGCCGGGTGACAGAGGCTTAAGGGGGCGTGCGCACAAAACCAATCCGTACTATGTGCTCATCGATAATACAATACCGCCGCAAAGTCATATACAGCTACGTAAATTGTGCGCAATTCGTTTGAATATTGTCGCTGTAAATAAATACCTACGACATTTTTCTACATACGTTTTCCACGGAAAATTCACTTTTAGAAAAGCGTTTTTGTTTTGTGAACGCCGCGGCGCCGGTGTGGGTGGCAGGATCACATTGGCTCCGATGCAGCCAATTTCACCTCGGGGGCGCCATACCATGTCGGAGGCGAACAAGAGTCGTTATGGGAAGCTTATTTACATTGCACGTTTTTTTAATACTTTGACAAGAGCTCAATAAGTGTATTACAAGTTTACGTCGATCGTCAATGTGCCGTGACCGTCATCTCATCACGGAGATACTTTATGAAAAACGGAGCAGCGCACCTAGTGGACGTAGTGCGAACTACTGCTTCTCCGCGAATAACGCACTGTTATGATTGTATTTTGCGTTGCTAAAACTGGGGGACTACCGTGCTATTAATTATCACCTGAGAGAGTGAAGAAACATCGCCACGATTTCAACCAATCAGACTGGCGGTGTCGAGTGATCTCGAGTGCGTTAACACATACGATTGGCTGAAATCTCTTCACTCACTCGAGTGATATTACGCCGGTAGTAGGCCAGTACTCACGACACGACACGAGTCAGTACTGACTCGACACGACACGAGTCAGTACTGAGTCGTGTCGTGCTAATGCACGCACAGTGAGAGATAATAGAGATCTTTATGGTTTGTATGAGCGCATTGTTTCGGAAGTTGAATCACCGCAAATTACCATAAACATATTTAAATGATGCAGCACAAACAAACATGACTCAGACTTGAGACAGACTGGAAGGTGTATAACAATCATATGTGTAAGTAAACGATACTTTGTATATTTGATTGTAACTGTACAGCTTTTAATAAAAAAACACAGAATTACTCCACACGCGAAAGCATCGACGAAAGTTGCCTTTTCTTATGCAATCCAGCGATTATTGGTTCAAATCGCACGGGGGGAAGGCAACGACTTGACTTATTTTGTAGATCTGGCTATTTAAATTTTATTTTTATAAAATTGGAACGAATCGTTATAATTCTCATGTAGCTTTATCCAAGGATTTGAAACTTCCGCATAGTGAGAAACGGATTCGAGATTGATCTCTTCGCTCTGGAAGTCGGAGCAAAGAGAACTGCCAGCGAAATCGCTATACAACTTCTTCGAGGGTGTCGTCGTGCTACAACTCTGCGTTAGCCATATGTCGCCCTTACCATAAAAATACCAAGAACGATGTTAAGCTAACATATGGAGAGCTCTGAAGCGTCACTGGAAATATCATACAGAATACGGATAGGTAGACAGGAGGTCGAGAGCGGGACTAGTGGTTACCCGCGTTCTGGGCCGCTACCGCGCTATTATCATATGAACGAGTGAAGAGACAACGCCACGATTTCAACCAATCAGACTGGCCGTGTCGAGTATGTTAACGCTTACCATTGGTTGAAACCTATTCACTCACTCGAGTGATATTACGCCGGTAGAGGCACTGGTCTAGCTGAACAGGGCTTGGGGCGAGCCGAAAGAACTAGAAAATTTAAATGGCCACTCGCTAGAACCGACTCCCAAGACTGCCAATGTCGTCAGTCGTCATCACCATCCACTACTGCCAATAGGCCCGGATATGATCGGTGAAGCCATTGCAGATTTACATCAAGTGTCTTCGGAGATAGACGCGTGAGGGCATAGTTTTTGTGATGAACGAACATTGATTCTATTTGCGAGGGAATCTATAGTTCACCAGCTAAGAAATTGCAAGAAAACTGAGAAATATTAAGTATCATCCTATTCAAATAGAACTTAAGGCGATCCCTAAACCGAAATAATATTTTTTTTTATTATGCGCAAAGCATTGAAGTTCAGAATCGCTTACTCAATTTTGCGGTAAAAGCGTTTTTATTAAAAAAAAAAAGTATTGTATTTTTTGACATGCTGTTACTTCTAAGAACTAGAACCCTTTATATATTTTAGTTAACTTACTGGATAATGGTGCCATGGAGAAATTAGAGCATAATCTCGTTGAAAGATTTCAAAAAAAGATTATATTATGGTTCGTCCACTAAAATGTCATTATTTACTTACATCAAAATTAAGCTATTCACCCTATCTAGACAATAGTATTTTAAGCGTTACAAATTTCTATATGGTTTTCTCATAAATGGTAAAAAACAGTTTGACTTAGGCCCTTTTTTAACTGGCGAGTCTGGCCGTTCACAACTCACCTTAATATAGTCACTCATTCACAAGCCTATAAACTTGTAATGGACGGCATTTTGTTTCGCGTTATTCGTGCAGGTGGGCGTGAAGAAATAACGTTCGAATCAAAACAGACGGGCCTCGCGTTTGTATAAATATATTGGTGCACCTAGGTTATAATTTCATAAACCGTTTCACCGCAGAACTAGGCTGGCGAGCAGCCAGGGAATTTCCATCTTCATAGGTGGTTTAATTAGCATTTTTACGTGAATTGTCAAGTAAAACTGACCTAGTCTCGAGTCTCGACAGCTAATGAATGAATTAACGCCGCTAATGAAATTTCAGGAGTTTCTTCATAAATTTCATACATGTTTTGGGAATCAAAATTAAGGTGTTTAGTACAAAAATCCAAAATTATTTATTAAATATTAATGAATGAATGAATGAATTCTTTATTGCACTACCAGAGTAATTACAAATATATAGAAAACAACTTATATACTAGTACAAAGGCGGACTTATGTCTGTAAAAGACATTTATTCCAGTCAACCTTTTTAACATATAAAATATATACTTTTCTGATTAGCAGAAGGCGAACTTATTGCCGGAGGCAATCTCTTCCATTCAACCTTTATACACTACAACACTGTCGTGTTGTTAATGTATGTATCACGGTGTTTTCCTTCACCGGGGTGCATCGTAATTTTGCACGCAAATTTTAACCGAGATTTTAAAATCCGGAAACATTGTGCGCATACCAGGTCTCGAACCCACGACCTCTCGAGTAAGAGGCGTGCGCTCACCAACTAGGCTACTCCACAACCCACACACATATCACATTAATATTATGCGCTAAGCAATAAAGGTCAGAATCGCTCATTCAATGTTGCTGTATAATAGTTGTGATGTTTTTATAAAAAAAGTATTGCCATTTTGGACTTTTTGTTAGGCGTAAGCAATAAAACTCTTTATCCTTCATTTTCTTTAACTTTGAACTTAGATTGTGAACTTACTGTATAATTGTGTCATGGAGAAAGATTTGACTTTTCCTATCTACTTAATAAAATTCTAAAATAATTCATTCACTGACACATAACGTACAGTTTAAAGCGGTACATCTAGAATTTTTGCGTAGGAGCTCCTTTTGTGATTTAGGTGAGCACTAAGAAACGATTTCTTAAAATTAATCCCCTAAGGGGAATACCTAACCTACTGGAAGTAATTGTCTCCATCAATGAAACCATATTCTGCCGCAGAAAAGTTCATTTATTTCTTTCATCATAAAAAAAAATCCAATTGCACTAGCTAGTTATATAATATAATATTGTTTTATGTACATGCATAATTGACTGAGCTAAGCGAAGCCTAGTACTCGACTACGGTCAAAAAACTTTTGGTGTCAGTGTGTTTGTCTGTCTTATCACCAACTCATCCTAAACGGTTGGGTCGATTTGGCTGAAAATTTGTAGGTTTATTCTATATGCCAATAGCTCGCCAACCACTAATTCTCAACTTCCTAGAAGAACTGGCAAGAAAATTCTCTGAAAATTTGTCAACGCCCTTCACGAGTATCGCTAAGCCTGTTAAGATTGGCGTACATCTCTTTGTACAATTTTTTTTTTAAATTATTTTCTCCTTTTTTTATTAATGCTAATTATTACAGGGCTAGATACATACTTCACTGCTGCGAAGAGGCGTCGTGGGTAAGTATGTACGAGTACATACTTAATGTATGCGTGGGTTACGCTGTACGCATGATGTGCTCGCCGATACAGAGTAATCTTGTAGAATACCAACAAAGTACTTGATGAGCTAGCATCAATGCATCATACCTACAGATATTTCAACTTAAGAGGAGACTGAGGTTAATTTTCTCGATGTTAAATAGTCTTCGGTGTTTATGCTTTTATAACCCTTAAACCTTGTCGGATTTTTATATTTTTTTTATTGCCGTAATGAAAACAGTGCTATTATTAATTATGTAACCGTAATATATTTAGAATTATTTTTTATTTTTAGTAATACATTTATAGTATAATATACACTATATTATTAGTATAATATAGTAAGTAAAATATTTAGAAGTAATTATTTTTTTTATTAGTAATTATCCTATTACTCAACTAGGGTCAAAAACTATTGGTGTCTGTCTGTTTGTGTGTTTCTCCGCACAACTTCTCCTGTACGGCTCAGCGGATCGGGTTGAACTAACCCCTTTAAGCTTCAAG